>CM056381.1:81352149-81401301 GCA_029718625.1 Synaphobranchus kaupii
GGCCGGGGGATAAAACGCTGTGGAACGCCATGTTTCCCGCCTTTGAGCGAGAGTACATCGACGGAGAAATAAAACCCAACATACGCTGCCATCAATTATATATGCTAACCTGCCACCGCTGCTCCCCCACGCACTGTACAGAGACTCTGTGAGCACCCCCCTGCCCCCAAACCTACCCCCCTGCGCCCCCAAACCTACCCCCCTGGCCCCAAACCCACCCCCCTGCCCCCAAACCTACCCCCCTGGCCCCAAACCCACCCCCCTGCCCCCAAACCTACCCCCCTGCCCCCAAACCCACCCCCCTGCCCCCAAACCTACCCCCCTGGCCCCAAACCCACCCCCCTGGCCCCAAACCTACCCCCCTGCCCCCAAACCTACCCCCCTGCCCCCAAACCTACCCCCCTGCCCCCAAACCCACCCCCCTGCCCCCAAACCTACCCCCCTGCCCCCAAACCTACCCCCCTGCCCCCAAACCTACCCCCCTGCCCCCAAACCTACCCCCCTGCCCCCAAACCTACCCCCCTGCCCCCAAACCCACCCCCCTGCCCCCAAACCTACCCCCCTGCCCCCAAACCCACCCCCCTGCCCCCAAACCCACCCCCCTGCCCCCAAACCTACCCCCCTGCCCCCAAACCTACCCCCCTGCCCCCAAACCCACCCCCCTGGCCCCAAACCCGAGCCCATGCAGCGAGGGAAATTATAAACATAAATCCTGATGGCCCTATGAAAATAACAAATCGATTATTCTTCAGCCTCCGATACAATTTCAGTTTTAATTTGGCCCGTGATACAGACTAAAACTACAGCCAAAACCCCCCCAGACAGCACCAACAGAAACAACAACAACATTCAGTTTATTTCAATTATATTTAATAGTTCAAATCTTGCAGCAAATTAGCCACAGAGCGTTTTAATAAAGCCATTAACAGGAAGTGCGGGGGTCTAGCCTTAAGCTCCGATGGGATTGAAATTAGAGGCCCTGAAAGCGAGAGCTGCAGCTGGGTGGTTGGTGATTGGCGGTTGGCGGTAACAGAAAACGTTTCGGCGGAGCCCAGATCGGAAACAGCCAGGGCAGCTTGGCAGAAAAATGTGGATGGGTGGAGAGAAGAGAGAAAGGACGCATAAACACAGCGCATGTCTGTCCTTCAGCACACACTCACATTATGTGTTATTGTTTAAGAGCGTTATCTGACAGACACAAAGACTGACAAGGCCATGGCGGTGTGATGCGATGAACGCCTGTTCCAGGAACACCACCAACACAACATAGCCTGTAACACAGCTGGACGGACATCAACCGTATTGCAGAGAGATAAAATAACATAAACATATAACCCAGGCCTGTTTCAGCTGCGACACCGTGCCTACACCTAGCAACTACACTCTTAAACTCTTAAACATAATTACATTACCTTATACAAGTGTTGACATCCTGCCAAATAATGACCCACAAGAGCAGTATTACCTTTTATCAGCGTTCGCAACATCTTGTCAAATAATGACCCATAAGGGCAGTATTGCCGGATATCAGTGTTTACATCCTGTAGACCAATGTACATACCAGTCTAGGCCAGTGTAACATGCTGAAGCAGCTTTAATCCTTATGTCTGTTTTAGATCTTGTTGGATTATCACTGCTGTGGAAGTTTGCTATTCCGCACCATCGCGCTTCTCCTCATGGCTCAGTTTCACGCTCTACGCTTCCAGCGACAGCCTTGCAAATGAGACCAGCGCAAGCAGCACCTGCCAAATCGATAAAAAATAAATAAATACGCCGCCAGACCGTGCGAGCCTCTCTTCTCATAATGCTCTGCACAGATGCATTCTGGGATTGTGGGCTGCGTTTGTTCCAAACAGAGACGCCCTTTAGTGTTTATCGGGCTGTGGAAAGGACAGAGTAAGTGGACGGAACATGGCGCCAAGGATGCGCTGGGAAGTTTGGGGTCATAGGTCAGAGGTCATGGCAGTGGAAGGAAGCGAGGTACAGCCCCTGGGGTGAGGGGGGGGGGGGGGGTTGAGTACTTCAGGATATCGAGCTCTGCATTGTGATTCGCTGGCAAGGGAGACAGGCAGTCGGACACGTTTCAGACATTAATTCCGAAGGCTTAATCAGTTGTGTGGAATAAAGAGATGGAGCTGACCTTGTGTGTCTAAAAGGAGTGAGGAGCATTCCTGCGGTCTCAGCAATCTTCACGATCTCTTACCAATTACACAGGAATTCAGGAGACAAAGTCCTCCACTATTAATAGAGCACCTACGCCCATGTCAGACTAGCGTAGTCTGTTTATCAGCGTTCATCCAAGAGGTCCCAGCCCCACAAGGGCGGCTCGTACGCACCAAACATCACGTACAGCGTTTCCCCTGAAAGCAGAATCCCCAAACAATGGCATCCCCATTCATCCAATCACAGTCCCGTCACCACCGTGGTCAACCAATCACAGTCCTGTCGCCTCCGCGGTCAACCAATCACAGTCTTGTCGCCTCCGTGGTCAACCAATCACAGTCCCGTCGCCTCCGTGGCCAACCAATCACAGTCCCGTCGCCTCCGCGGCCAACCAATCACAGTCCTGTCGCCTCTGCGGTCAACCAATCACAGTCCTGTCGCCACCACGGTCATCCAATCATTTCATTCAGAAAAAAAATAAACAGAACAAAACAAACTAACAGAAAACATCATTCCAACATGGCAGATGTGGCCTGACAAGAACAACAGAAGCTCTGTACGTTTTGTTTTTGCTGGTAAAATTCAGGCACTTTAAGAGCGTTAACACAACACAGCTGATAAAGGGCTGCTCTCAAACACACCCTCCACTGAACTGTTCTGTTAAACACAACACACCCTTCACTGCGCTGTCCTGTTAAACACAACACACCCTTCACTGCGCTGTCCTGTTAAGCACAACACACCCTTCACTGCGCTGTCCTGTTAAACACAACACACCCTTCACTGAGCTGTCCTGTTAAACACAACACACCCTTCACTGCGCTGTTCTGTTAAACACAACACACCCTTCACTGCGCTGTCCTGTTAAGCACAACACACCCTTCACTGCGCTGTCCTGTTAAACACAACACACCCTTCACTGCGCTGTCCTGTTAAACACAACACACCCTTCACTGCGCTGTCCTGTTAAACACAACACACCCTTCACTGCGCTGTCCTGTTAAACATAACACACCCTTCACTGCGCTGTCCTGTTAAGCACAACACACCCTTCACTGCGCTGTCCTGTTAAACACAACACACCCTTCACTGCGCTGTCCTGTTAAGCACAACACACCCTTCACTGCGCTGTCCTGTTAAACACAACACACCCTTCACTGCGCTGTCCTGTTAAACACAACACACCCTTCACTGCCCTGTTCTGCTATGTGTTTCTTCCACCCACAAACTTGGCCTGCTGATTTCACTAATTAGTTCTTCCCCCTGGCAGGAGAATTGTGCTAATTAGCAAATCCCGGAGACTGGAACAAAATAATGGGGTGGAATTTACTTTCTGAACCTGGACTTCCACCTCTGCCCATCGGTCATACTGCTGAAATAAGACTGCAGAAAGGAAAGAGAGAACAGACATCCCTTCACCTGTCCATCCCTTCACCCAGGACTTTACCTGCACGGCACGGGATGGGACCTCAGGCTCAGTCACGGATCACAGGCTCATTTGGGAGAAGGGAGCCCTGTTTTAAACTCTGCTGGAGGTTCATATGAAACGCTCACCTGTACAATTCTGCTGTCCACTGTCCTGTCACTTAAAAAGGTAAATAAAGGCTATGGGAGGAGCCTGTGTTTACCTGAGGCTTTGCTCAGTTATCCTGTGTAAATACACACATAACCCCAACCAGGATCCCAGAGCCCCAAGCTGATGTACACACGTGAGTTCGTGCAGTGTGCTGGCTCTCCAAAATAGGCTGAACACACACATCTGTGTAAGCAGTGTGCGGGCTCTCCAAAATAGGCTGAACACAGACATCTGAACTACCATCATTCCTGACTGGTGTTCTGAATGACATCATCGGTTCGCAGAATCAGATCTAGACAGAAGCAGAACTAGACTGAAGCAGATCTAGACTGAAGAAAATCTAGACTGCACAGGCTTCTTTTTGTCATGTGCAGATTGAGGAGGACATATTAAACTCCCCCATCACTCAAAACAGTATCAGCACGGCGACGCAGGCTGTGAGTACGCAATGTTCAATCCCACATCCACAAGCTTCTGGTCACACGGCCGGGTCACATGACCACCGTGCACTAAGCCTGACGGACAGCTCTCCCCCTTCCATAAAACGAGCTGAGGACCCAGTCCTTATATGGGCCTGTCGGGGAGGTGGAAAAAAGGACATTATTTACTGTTCCGCTCCATTGGGAATTCCCATTTTTACAAGCCAGAGATAGAGCTGCACACGGACAAGCTACTTCAGCACTTGCCAAATTACAAACGCAAAATAATTCCGGTCACTTTAGGATAGGAAAGGACACTAAAGCCCTGAATTAATCTGAGTTTACCGAAGCTCGATTTTACTCAAAGTTTACTAAAGTTCAGAGTTACTGAGTTTACTGAAGCTCGATCTTACTCAAAGTTTACTAAAGTTCAGAGTTACTGAGTTTACTAAAACTAAATCTTACTCAGAGTTTTACTACAGCCCAGAGTTACTGAGTTTACTAAAGCTCAGAGTTACTCAGTGTTTAATAAAAGACTATATTTACTCAGAGCATAACCTTTAATGTATGAGCAATCTCAAAGTGAAACGGTAATAAAAAAGTTCAAATGAGGACAGATTGGATATGTTAAGTGTTGCACCTCTAAAATAAATGAGGCGCATACTCAATCTGATATTAAATGGTTTAAGTGGCTAAATGATTATATAAAAAGGCAGCCGACTCTGCTGCAATAAAGCAGTCTACATTCTTCTTCCTGACGGTGATTAAACTGCAGCGGTAATCTTAACTCTTAGTAGAAGCACTTATTCTACAAACACAAAGATCAAACAGCAATTCCATGCTGTCAATCAAAATGAACAGCACGCCCACGGCTTCAGCTGAAGATGAAACATAAGGACAGCACTTTTCTCCCAGAATCCTCCACTGCAGGCGCCTTTTTTCTCTTATTCTGGACCAACTGAGCCTTTTAGGATGAGCTGCCACAGGTTAAGCACTCCTTCCTATCTCACCTGTGACTGGCACATCCCACCTGGTTAACCTGCGCACCTGTGGGGATGTTCTATGGTTAGCGCACCTGTGAGGATGTTCTATAGTTAGCGCACCTGTGAGGATGTTCTATAGTTAGCGCACCTGTGAGGATGTTCTATAGTTAGCGCACCTGTGAGGATGTTCTATAGTTAGCGCACCTGTGAGGATGTTCTATGGTTAGCACACCTGTGAGGGTGTTCTATAGTTAGCGCACCTGTGAGGATGTTCTATGGTTAGCGCACCTGTGAGGATGTTCTATGGTTAGCGCACCTGTGAGGATGTTCTATAGTTAGCGCACCTGTGAGGGTGTTCTATAGTTAGCGCACCTGTGAGGATGTTCTATGGTTAGCGCACCTGTGAGGATGTTCTATGGTTAGCGCACCTGTGAGGGTGTTCTATGGTTAGCGCACCTGTGAGGCTGTTCTATGGTTAGCGCACCTGTGAGGATGTTCTATGGTTAGCGCACCTGTGAGGATGTTCTATGGTTAGCGCACCTGTGAGGATGTTCTATGGTTAGCGCACCTGTGAGGATGTTCTATGGTTAGCGCACCTGTGAGGGTGTTCTATAGTTAGCGCACCTGTGAGGATGTTCTATGGTTAGCGCACCTGTGAGGATGTTCTATGGTTAGCGCACCTGTGAGGGTGTTCTATGGTTAGCGCACCTGTGAGGCTGTTCTATGGTTAGCGCACCTGTGAGGATGTTCTATAGTTAGCGCACCTGTGAGGATGTTCTATAGTTAGCGCACCTGTGAGGGTGTTCTATGGTTAGCACACCTGTGAGGATGTTCTATGGTTAGCGCACCTGTGAGGGTGTTCTATGGTTAGCGCACCTGTGAGGGTGTTCTATGGTTAGCGCACCTGTGAGGGTGTCCTATAGTTAGCGCACCTGTGAGGAGTCAAAATACATAAAGCCTCAATCAGCATTTTCACCTCTTTCCTGATCTTAATGAAAAACCTTGGGTCCTTTAGTGAGTGTGAAATTCTGTGAATGTGGTCTAGTCTGTCAGTGTGAATGTGGTCTAGACCGTGAGTGTGAACGTAGTCTAGTCTGGGAGTGTGAATGTAGTCTAATCTGAGTGTGAATGTAGTCTAGACCGTGAGTGTGAACGTAGTCTAGTCTGGGAGTGTGAATGTAGTCTAATCTGAGTGTGAATGTAGTCTAGACTGTGAGTGTGAATGTAGTCTAGTCTGGGAGTGTGAATGTGGTCTAATCTGAGTGTGAATGTAGTCTAATCTGAGTGTGAATGTAGTCTAGACTGTGAGTGTGAATGTAGTCTAGTCTGGGAGTGTGAATGTGGTCTAATCTGAGTGTGAATGTAGTCTAATCTGAGTGTGAATGTAGTCTAGACTGTGAGTGTGAATGTAGTCTAGTCTGGGAGTGTGAATGTGGTCTAATCTGAGTGTGAATGTAGTCTAGTCTGGGAGTGTGAATGTAGTCTAGACTGGGAGTATGAATGTAGTCTAGACTGAGTGTGAATGTGGTCTAATCTGAGTGTGAATGTAGTCCAGTCTGGGAGTGTGAATGTAGTCTAGTCTGGGTATGAATGTAGTCTAGTCTGGGAGTGTGAATGTGGTCTAATCTGAGTGTGAATGTAGTCTAGTCTGGGAGTGTGAATGTAGTCTAGACTGCGAGTGTGAATGTAGTCTAGTCTGGGTATGAATGTAGTCTAGTCTGGGTATGAATGTAGTCTAGCCTGGGAGTGTGAATGTAGTCTAGACTGTGAGTGTGAATGTAGTCTAGTCTGGGTATGAATGTAGTCTAGTCTGGGAGTGTGAATGTAGTCTAGACTGCGAGTGTGAATGTAGTCTAGTCTGGGTATGAATGTAGTCTAGCCTGGGAGTGTGAATGTGGTCTAATCTGAGTGTGAATGTAGTCTAGTCTGGGAGTGTGAATGTGGTCTAATCTGAGTGTGAATGTAGTCTAGTCTGGGAGTGTGAATGTAGTCTAGACTGGGAGTGTGAATGTGGTCTAGACTGGGAGTGTGAATGTGGTCTAGACTGGGAGTGTGAATGTGGTCTAGACTGGGAGTGTGAATGTAGTCTAGTCTGGGAGTGTGAATGTAGTCTAACCTGAGTGTGAATGTAGTCTAGTCTGGGAGTGTGAATGTAGTCTAGTCTGGGAGTGTGAATGTAGTCTAATCTGAGTGTGAATGTAGTCTAGTCTGAGTGTGAATGTAGTCTAATCTGAGTATGAATGTAGTCTAGTCTGTGAGTGTGAATGTAGTCTAATCTGAGTGTGAATGTAGTCTAGTCTGAGTGTGAATGTAGTCTAATCTGAGTATGAATGTAGTCTAGTCTGGGAGTGTGAATGTAGTCTAATCTGAGTGTGAATGTAGTCTAGTCTGAGTGTGAATGTAGTCTAATCTGAGTATGAATGTAGTCTAGTCTGGGAGTGTGAATGTAGTCTAATCTGAGACCTACTGCAAAGCGATAGAACAGAAACCCTCTCATGTGCACTTAATGGGGAAGCAAACATGATCCGAGCGAAACCCCAAAACCAGCCGGAACTGCGTGCATGCTGTAACTGGGCGTGTGCGGGCGTGCGGGCGTGCGCACGGGTGGGGGGGTGTTGGGGGTGATGAGTTGTGTATGCTGTCTGTTGTAAAATGCATTCTCTAATTGTACTGTCACCTTGACGAGATCATTTGCATCACGGATCATGTGTGAGCCAATCAGACGCTATCGTTTCCTGTCTTGGATCACTGGTGCTTTGTCAGCGCCACAAAGGCTCATACACTGGTCATCTATCCCTATGTATATATTCAGGAGTTCAGGAGGATGTTCTATAGTTAGCGCACCTGTGAGGATGTTCTATAGTTAGCGCACCTGTGAGGATGTTCTATGGTTAGCGCACCTGTGAGGATGTTCTATGGTTAGCGCACCTGTGAGGATGTTCTATAGTTAGCGCACCTGTGAGGGTGTTCTATGGTTAGCGCACCTGTGAGGATGTTCTATGGTTAGCGCACATGTGAGGATGTTCTATGGTTAGCACACCTGTGAGGGTGTTCTATGGTTAGCGCACCTGTGAGGATGTTCTATGGTTAGCGCACACCTGTGAGGGTGTTCTATAGTTAGCGCACCTGTGAGGATGTTCTATAGTTAGCGCACCTGTGAGGATGTTCTATGGTTAGCGCACACCTGTGAGGGTGTTCTATAGTTAGCGCACCTGTGAGGATGTTCTATGGTTAGCGCACCTGTGAGGATGTTCTATAGTTAGCGCACCTGTGAGGGTGTTCTATGGTTAGCGCACCTGTGAGGATGTTCTATGGTTAGCGCACCTGTGAGGGTGTTCTATGGTTAGCGCACCTGTGAGGGTGTTCTATGGTTAGCGCACCTGTGAGGGTGTTCTATGGTTAGCGCACCTGTGAGGGTGTCCTATAGTTAGCGCACCTGTGAGGAGTCAAAATACATAAAGCCTCAATCAGCATTTTCACCTCTTTCCTGATCTTAAGGAAAAACCTTGGGTCCTTTAGTGAGTGTGAAATTCTGTGAATGTGGTCTAGTCTGTCAGTGTGAATGTGGTCTAGACCGTGAGTGTGAACATAGTCTAGTCTGGGAGTGTGAATGTAGTCTAATCTGAGTGTGAATGTAGTCTAGACCGTGAGTGTGAACGTAGTCTAGTCTGGGAGTGTGAATGTAGTCTAATCTGAGTGTGAATGTAGTCTAGACTGTGAGTGTGAATGTAGTCTAGTCTGGGAGTGTGAATGTGGTCTAATCTGAGTGTGAATGTAGTCTAATCTGAGTGTGAATGTAGTCTAGACTGTGAGTGTGAATGTAGTCTAGTCTGGGAGTGTGAATGTGGTCTAATCTGAGTGTGAATGTAGTCTAATCTGAGTGTGAATGTAGTCTAGACTGTGAGTGTGAATGTAGTCTAGTCTGGGAGTGTGAATGTGGTCTAATCTGAGTGTGAATGTAGTCTAATCTGAGTGTGAATGTAGTCTAGACTGTGAGTGTGAATGTAGTCTAGTCTGGGAGTGTGAATGTGGTCTAATCTGAGTGTGAATGTAGTCTAGTCTGGGAGTGTGAATGTAGTCTAGACTGGGAGTATGAATGTAGTCTAGACTGAGTGTGAATGTGGTCTAATCTGAGTGTGAATGAAGTCCAGTCTGGGAGTGTGAATGTAGTCTAGACTGTGAGTGTGAATGTAGTCTAGTCTGGGTATGAATGTAGTCTAGTCTGGGAGTGTGAATGTGGTCTAATCTGAGTGTGAATGTAGTCTAGTCTGGGAGTGTGAATGTAGTCTAGACTGCGAGTGTGAATGTAGTCTAGTCTGGGTATGAATGTAGTCTAGTCTGGGTATGAATGTAGTCTAGCCTGGGAGTGTGAATGTAGTCTAGACTGTGAGTGTGAATGTAGTCTAGTCTGGGTATGAATGTAGTCTAGTCTGGGAGTGTGAATGTGGTCTAATCTGAGTGTGAATGTAGTCTAGTCTGGGAGTGTGAATGTAGTCTAGACTGCGAGTGTGAATGTAGTCTAGTCTGGGTATGAATGTAGTCTAGTCTGGGTATGAATGTAGTCTAGCCTGGGAGTGTGAATGTAGTCTAGACTGTGAGTGTGAATGTAGTCTAGTCTGGGTATGAATGTAGTCTAGTCTGGGAGTGTGAATGTGGTCTAATCTGAGTGTGAATGTAGTCTAGTCTGGGAGTGTGAATGTAGTCTAGACTGCGAGTGTGAATGTAGTCTAGTCTGGGTATGAATGTAGTCTAGCCTGGGAGTGTGAATGTGGTCTAATCTGAGTGTGAATGTAGTCTAGTCTGGGAGTGTGAATGTGGTCTAATCTGAGTGTGAATGTAGTCTAGTCTGGGAGTGTGAATGTAGTCTAGTCTGGGAGTGTGAATGTAGTCTAGACTGGGAGTGTGAATGTGGTCTAGACTGGGAGTGTGAATGTAGTCTAGACTGGGAGTGTGAATGTGGTCTAGACTGGGAGTGTGAATGTGGTCTAGACTGGGAGTGTGAATGTGGTCTAGACTGGGAGTGTGAATGTAGTCTAGTCTGGGAGTGTGAATGTAGTCTAACCTGAGTGTGAATGTAGTCTAGTCTGGGAGTGTGAATGTAGTCTAGTCTGGGAGTGTGAATGTAGTCTAATCTGAGTGTGAATGTAGTCTAATCTGAGTGTGAATGTAGTCTAGTCTGAGTGTGAATGTAGTCTAATCTGAGTATGAATGTAGTCTAGTCTGTGAGTGTGAATGTAGTCTAATCTGAGTGTGAATGTAGTCTAGTCTGAGTGTGAATGTAGTCTAATCTGAGTATGAATGTAGTCTAGTCTGGGAGTGTGAATGTAGTTTAATCTGAGCGTGAATGTAGTCTAGTCTGAGTGTGAATGTAGTCTAATCTGAGTATGAATGTAGTCTAGTCTGGGAGTGTGAATGTAGTCTAATCTGAGACCTACTGCAAAGCGATAGAACAGAAACCCTCTCATGTGCACTTAATGGGGAAGCAAACATGATCCGAGCGAAACCCCAAAACCAGCCGGAACTGCGTGCATGCTGTAACTGGGCGTGTGCGGGCGTGCGGGCGTGCGCACGGGTGGGGGGGTGTTGGGGGTGATGAGTTGTGTATGCTGTCTGTTGTAAAATGCATTCTCTAATTGTACTGTCACCTTGACGAGATCATTTGCATCACGGATCATGTGTGAGCCAATCAGACGCTATCGTTTCCTGTCTTGGATCACTGGTGCTTTGTCAGCGCCACAAAGGCTCATACACTGCTCATCTATCCCTATGTATATATTCAGGAGTTCAGGAGGATGTTCTATAGTTAGCGCACCTGTGAGGGTGTTCTATGGTTAGCGCACCTGTGAGGATGTTCTATAGTTAGCGCACCTGTGAGGGTGTTCTATGGTTAGCGCACCTGTGAGGATGTTCTATGGTTAGCGCACCTGTGAGGGTGTTCTATGGTTAGCGCACCTGTGAGGATGTTCTATGGTTAGCACACCTGTGAGGATGTTCTATGGTTAGCACACCTGTGAGGATGTTCTATGGTTAGCACACCTGTGAGGGTGTTCTATGGTTAGCGCACCTGTGAGGGTGTTCTATGGTTAGCGCACCTGTGAGGGTGTTCTATAGTTAGCGCACCTGTGAGGAGTCAAAATACATAAAGCCTCAATCAGCATTTTCACCTCTTTCCTGATCTTAATGAAAAACCTTGGGTCCTTTAGTGAGTGTGAAATTCTGTGAATGTGGTCTAGTCTGTCAGTGTGAATGTGGTCTAGACCGTGAGTGTGAACGTAGTCTAGTCTGGGAGTGTGAATGTAGTCTAATCTGAGTGTGAATGTAGTCTAGACCGTGAGTGTGAATGTGGTCTAATCTGAGTGTGAATGTAGTCTAATCTGAGTGTGAATGTAGTCTAGACCGTGAGTGTGAATGTGGTCTAATCTGAGTGTGAATGTAGTCTAATCTGAGTGTGAATGTAGTCTAGACTGTGAGTTTGAGTGTAGTCTAGCCTGGGAGTGTGAATGTGGTCTAATCTGAGTGTGAATGTAGTCTAATCTGAGTGTGAATGTAGTCTAGACTGTGAGTGTGAATGTAGTCTAGTCTGGGAGTGTGAATGTGGTCTAATCTGAGTGTGAATGTAGTCTAATCTGAGTGTGAATGTAGTCTAGACTGTGAGTGTGAATGTAGTCTAGTCTGGGAGTGTGAATGTGGTCTAATCTGAGTGTGAATGTAGTCTAGTCTGGGAGTGTGAATGTAGTCTAGACTGGGAGTATGAATGTAGTCTAGACTGTGAGTGTGAATGTAGTCTAGTCTGGGTATGAATGTAGTCTAGTCTGGGAGTGTGAATGTGGTCTAATCTGAGTGTGAATGCAGTCTAGTCTGGGAGTGTGAATGTAGTCTAGACTGCGAGTGTGAATGTAGTCTAGTCTGGGTATGAATGTAGTCTAGTCTGGGAGTGTGAATGTGGTCTAATCTGAGTGTGAATGTAGTCTAGTCTGGGAGTGTGAATGTGGTCTAATCTGAGTGTGAATGTAGTCTAGTCTGGGAGTGTGAATGTAGTCTAGTCTGGGAGTGTGAATGTAGTCTAGACTGGGAGTGTGAATGTGGTATAGACTGGGAGTGTGAATGTAGTCTAGACTGGGAGTGTGAATGTGGTCTAGACTGGGAGTGTGAATGTGGTCTAGACTGGGAGTGTGAATGTAGTCTAGTCTGGGAGTGTGAATGTAGTCTAGTCTGGGAGTGTGAATGTAGTCTAATCTGAGTGTGAATGTAGTCTAGTCTGAGTGTGAATGTAGTCTAATCTGAGTATGAATGTAGTCTAGTCTGTGAGTGTGAATGTAGTCTAGTCTGGGAGTGTGAATGTAGTCTAATCTGAGTGTTAATGTAGTCTAGTCTGAGTGTGAATGTAGTCTAATCTGAGTATGAATGTAGTCTAGTCTGGGAGTGTGAATGTAGTCTAGTCTCGGAGTGTGAATGTGGTCTAATCTGAGTGTGAATGCAGTCTAGTCTGGGAGTGTGAATGTAGTCTAGACTGTGAGTGTGAATGTAGTCTAGTCTGGGTATGAATGTAGTCTAGTCTGGGAGTGTGAATGTGGTCTAATCTGAGTGTGAATGTAGTCTAGTCTGGGAGTGTGAATGTGGTCTAATCTGAGTGTGAATGTAGTCTAGTCTGGGAGTGTGAATGTAGTCTAGTCTGGGAGTGTGAATGTAGTCTAGACTGGGAGTGTGAATGTGGTCTAGACTGGGAGTGTGAATGTAGTCTAGACTGGGAGTGTGAATGTGGTCTAGACTGGGAGTGTGAATGTGGTCTAGACTGGGAGTGTGAATGTAGTCTAGTCTGGGAGTGTGAATGTAGTCTAGTCTGGGAGTGTGAATGTAGTCTAATCTGAGTGTGAATGTAGTCTAGTCTGAGTGTGAATGTAGTCTAATCTGAGTATGAATGTAGTCTAGTCTGTGAGTGTGAATGTAGTCTAGTCTGGGAGTGTGAATGTAGTCTAATCTGAGTGTTAATGTAGTCTAGTCTGAGTGTGAATGTAGTCTAATCTGAGTATGAATGTAGTCTAGTCTGGGAGTGTGAATGTAGTCTAATCTAATACTAATCTAATACTGTCACCTTAATCTAATACTGTCACCTTGACGAGATCATTTGCATCACGGATCATGTGTGAGCCAATCAGACGCTATCGTTTCCTGTCTTGGATCACTGGTGCGTTGTCAGCGCCACAAAGGCTCATACACTGCTCATCTATCCCTATGTATATATTCAGGTGAGAAATCCTCACTTTAGACTCTTTACCAACTCGCTGTGGATCGCTGTGTGGAATAAACTTTCATTCCTGGTGGGACTGCTGAGTCTCCTGGTCGTCTCTTTGGGAGAAAGCTAACACTCCAGTCCTGGAGGGGGCACTGTGACTGCAGCTTTAACTCCAGTCCTGGAGGGCAGCAGTGTCTGCTGAGTCTCCTGGTCGTCTCTTTGGGAGAAAGCTAACAGGTGGTACCAGGGTTTAGCGTAAATCTCACAGAGGAGCGCAGGTATGTGAAAAGCAGCTCTCTGGCCTTTGTGACCGGACCAGATTAGGGGATGAGGGATGGGTGACAGCCCACTGCCCCCCGCCCCCCGCCTCCCCCTCCCTGAGTCACATTTGCCCAAAAATGGTCAAAACTGGCAGCGGAGCTGAGCCGGGACGGGCCCGTCTGACTCCCCACCGCTGGGTGTAGTGCGATAAGCCACAAAAGTCAGGGTAAATTCCAGTCAAAGTGATATTAATTAATGCTGAGACACCGTGACCTCCCCCTGCTTAAATCACCAGGGCTTGTGGCAGCAGGGTAAGCGGTTCTGTGGGGGTGGGGGTGGGGGGGGGGGGGGGGGCTCTCCCAGTGTTTCAGTTTCCACTTCATTCCACATGAAAGGGGAGCCCCGGAGCGCGGCAATAACAAGGCCAAAAAGCGTCCAGCTGCCCAAATAAGTACCTACGAAACCCCCGAGCGGCGAAAATTACGCCTCCTGACCCCTGCAGGGGATGCAGCCAGAGGAACAAAGACGGCATATTTTCCAGGACCACAGAAATAGAACACTGCCTTATAGAGCAGGAGGCGAGAGGAGGCGAGAGGAGCCGTACGGGTCGGGAGTTCAACGTCTTGGGTAGACACGCCGCAGTTAATACTGCCTCTTAAGAGCGGCCCATCTGGGGATCCATTTAAAACGTTTTTCAGTTACGAGGACCATAAACTCTGCTGACATGGGCACAAGTGGAAACCTTTACAAACTACAACGTCTCACACAGGAAGCCCCTTTCTGCACTGGCGAGGGGTGACATCACCACGCTCGCCAAGGGTACAATCTCTACACTGACCAAGTGTACAATCTCTACACTGACCAAGAGTACAATCTCTACACTGACCAAGTGTACAATCTCTACACTGACCAAGTGTACAATCTCTACACTGACCAAGTGTACAATCTCTACACTGACCAAGTGTACAATCTCTACACTGACCAAGTGTACAATCTCTACACTGACCAAGAGTACAATCTCTACACTGACCAAGTGTACAATCTCTACACTGACCAAGTGTACAATCTCTACACTGACCAAGAGTACAATCTCTACACTGACCAAGTGTACAATCTCTACACTGACCAAGAGTACAATCTCTACACTGACCAAGAGTACAATCTCTACACTGACCAAGAGTACAATCTCTACACTGACCAAGTGTACAATCTCTACACTGACCAAGAGTACAATCTCTACACTGACCAAGTGTACAATCTCTACACTGACCAAGTGTACAATCTCTACACTGACCAAGAGTACAATCTCTAAACTGACCAAGAGTACAAGACTCTATGGCACAGTGCAGAACATTTTCCAGAACACTTCAAAATGCTTCAAAGCAAACGTCTCCAATTACACGGACATGGAAAATAAAATGAACGGGACCTTTGAAGACTGACCATCAGCAGCACCATCGTTCCACAGATATCAGAAAGCCTGTTTTTATAACTCAGGCTGAAAGATTTCAGGTTTGACACAGTTTTGGATGCTCTCTTGTCTGATTCTTTTGTTATGTGTTCTCATGTTCTAGATGGACTGAATGGCCTGTTCTCCTCATTATGTATTCTTATGTTCTTATGTTCTAGATGGGCTGAATGGCCTGTTCACCTCATTATGTATTCTTATGTTCTTATGTTCTAGAAGGGCTGAATGGCCTGTTCTCCTCATTATGTATTCTTATGTTCTCATGTTCTAGATGGACTGAATGGCCTGTTCTCCTCATTATGTATTCTTATGTTCTCATGTTCTAGATGGACTGAATGGCCTGTTCTCCTCATTATGTATTCTTATGTTCTTGATGGGCGGAATAGCCTGTTCTCCTCATTATGTATTCTTATGTTCTTATGTTCTAAATGGGCTGAATGGCCTGTTCTCCTCATTATGTATTCTTATGTTCTAGATGGGCTGAATGGCTTGTGCTCCTCATTATGTATTCTTATGTTCTTATGTTCTAAATGGGCTGAATGGCCTGTTCTCCTCATTATGTATTCTTATGTTCTTAAGTTCTAGATGGGCTGAATGGCCTGTTCTCCTCATTATGTATTCTTAAGTTCTAGATGGGCTGAATGGCTTGTGCTCCTCATTATGTATTCTTAAGTTCTAGATGGGCTGAATGGCCTGTTCTCCTCATTATGTATTCTTATGTTCTTAAGTTCTAGATGGGCTGAATGGCCTGTTCTCCTCATTATGTATTCTTAAGTTCTAGATGGGCTGAATGGCCTGTTATCCTCATTATGTATTCTTAAGTTCTAGATGGGCTGAATGGCTTGTGCTCCTCATTATGTATTCTTATGTTCTTATGTTCTAGATGGGCTGAATGGCCTGTTCTCCTCATTATGTATTCTTATGTTCTTGATGGGCGGAATAGCCTGTTCTCCTCATTATGTATTCTTATGTTCTTATGTTCTAGATGGGCTGAATGGCCTGTTCTCCTCATTATGTATTCTTATGTTCTTATGTTCTAGATGGGCTGAATGGCCTGTTCTCCTCATTATGTATTCTTATGTTCTTATGTTCTAGATGGGCTGAATGGCCTGTTCTCCTCATTATGTATTCTTATGTTCTTGATGGGCGGAATAGCCTGTTCTCCTCATTATGTATTCTTATGTTCTTATGTTCTAGATGGGCTGAATGGCCTGTTCTCCTCATTATGTATTCTTATGTTCTTATGTTCTAGATGGGCTGAATGGCTTGTGCTCCTCATGATGTATTCTTATACTGTAGCCTTAGCAGACTGTCACTGTATGCAATAGACTGTAAACTACAGTAAATATAAAATCTTATTCTTTTCCCATTCAGGCTGCTTTAGCACATTACCCTGGTTGAGCCATGTTGAGAACTGGGGACACTGGCACAGCAGTTAATTATTAACTAACAGTCATAAAAACAGCAGGTAAAGGCCCATTCTGCTGCCCTACCTTCTCCCTGTTTTTTTGTTAGTTAAAATTTTGTTCCCCTGTCTTTTGTCTCTATTTATAGGGGGGGTGGGGGAGAGAGAAGAACCTTTCTTGACAAATAAACACCACCCAGATGTTGCTCCTCTCTGACATCATGCATCTCCATGGCAACGAGCCGAGAGCGCCCGCCCCCCCCCCCCCCCATCTATAACAGCCGCCGCTCAACACCATCGACAGGCTATGGCACCTCACCTAACACACATACCCCCTCATACCCCGATCCTCTATTTATAGGAGCACCTCTCCCTCAGAGAGAGAGAGAGAGAGAGAGAGAGAGACAGAGTGAAAAGTGGAAGAAAAAGAAAGATTTCAACACTACTGAAGAGAAAAAGCAGAAGAAACTAATCAGACTCATTCTCATGAATTTCTGCCCATCATGACAGATATCCCATAATGCACCACACCTGATGAAGGAGATTGATGGACCCAGAGATTAAAACACCTGTCTTTCGGAAAGAGGGAGAATTAAAAAATAATTTAAAAAAAAAAAGCTACACAGAGGGGGTGTCTCTGAGAGTAGTCCGTCAGAGCACTGTCCACTGCGAGTCGTGAGGTCAGAGCACTGTCCACTGCGAGTCGTGAGGTCAGAGCACTGTCCACTGTGAGCCGTGAGGTCAGAGCACTGTCCACTGCGAGCCGTGAGGTCAGAGCACTGTTCACTGTGAGCCGTGAGGTCAGAGCACTGTCCACTGCGAGCTGTGAGGTCAGAGCACTGTTCACTGCGGGCCGTGAGGTCAGAGCACTGTTCACTGCGAGCCGTGAGGTCAGAGCACTGTTCACTGCGGGCCGTGAGGTCAGAGCACTGTTTACTGCGAGCCGTGAGGTCAGAGCACTGTTCACTGCGAGCTGTGAGGTCAGAGCACTGTTCACTGCGAGCCGTGAGGTCAGAGCACTGTTCACTGCGGGCCGTGAGGTCAGAGCACTGTTCACTGTGAGCCGTGAGGTCAGAGCACTGTTCACTGCGAGCCTTGAGGTCAGAGCAGTGTTCACTGCGAGCTGTGAGGTCAGCGGCTCGAATCCAGCTGCGCGACATTCGTTGCAATTCCTCCCTCTCTGTGCTGTCCAATAAAGTTGAAAAAAAGGCCTAAAAATATAACTTAAAAAACTAAGCAGGCCACACAAACACACACACGCGCACGCACGCACGCACGCACGCACGCACGCACGCACGCACGCACGCACGCACGCACGCACCATAAATAACTCACACCATTACTTTGCTCCCTGTACATCTAAATCACAATGACCTTCACATCCTGAAACACCCGAGTTATTTCTCCCTAAATACATGACCAAAATAAATGTCAGGAGGGCAGCAGACGATTGACATGATCAGTACACAAACAGGCACTCGGAAACCTCCGCACACGGCTGGTCTTCCCCCGTCGCTTGTGTGCCCTATCTCCCAAGCTTCCGGCCGCTATTTGTTTGTGGCGGGTTTTTGACGGATATCGCAGAGGGGAAGAAGAGCTGCTTCAGGCTGTTGGCGTTGACAACTTAAAGCCCCACTGTTTGCAGTCTTTGGGATAATGACTGCCTTGTCCTTATGTTAACTCATACGTTATCACCTGCATTCAACAGAACCACCAGCTTCACAGTATAGGAAACTCCTATTCAATCAACAAAAAACAACAACAAGAAAACAGCAGATAAAGATCATGTGATTTGTGGCTCAGAGATTGCAGGGTTTTCCTATGTGTCACACAGTCTTGGTTTCTCGTTGAGGATGCTTAACCTGATTGGGGCTACAGAAGGAATTTGGATTGTGCGTAAAAACAGCCTGTGAACTCCTATGCAAACTGCAGACAGTAATCACCTGGATAAACACACCTGAGATCACTCAGATTAAACCCAAAAGCCTGGATTCTCCCAGCATTCATCTTTCAATATGACTTACAATGAAATGCCGGTGTTAAGCTGAAGTGTTTCCTCTCGACATACACAGTCCAATGACCAATAAAAATTTAGGAAAAACTGTTGAGCGAATCCAGGCCAGGCGATTCCAGTTTAGCCAATGAGAGATAAAGATCACAATACCGGGTCTTACCCGGACAGGTGATTGGTCAGATGTGAGGAGACTGGGGTAAGTCTGGCGTTTTGAAGGCCTTCTGCAGGAGAGAGAGAGAGAGACAGAGAGAGAGAGAGGGGGGGGGAGAGGAGAGAGAGGGAGAGGGAGGAAGAGGGGGAGAGAGAGGGAGGGGGGGGGGGGGGAGGGGGGGACGAGGGAGGAGGAGGGGAGAGGGAGGGGAGAGGGAGGAAGAGGGGGAGAGAGAGGGAGGAAGAGGGGGAGAGAGAGGGAGAGAGAGAGAAATTGAGCTACAGACAGCACTGAGTTTTTCCACCTGTCTTTGATGTCATTAGAAACAGCTCTTAACATGGATAGGAGGGCGAAACAGAGGCAAAGACTCATGTTTGGTGATGATTCCATGTTTATCCCGTCTCTAATATGCACAGTTACAGAATGAGAGGGAGCATAACAGTATATAGAAAACTGCAGGAAGGGATTCATATTTGATATCGATTTAAATGGCCACAGAATCACCTTTAGTTAGAGTAAAAAAGGAGAAGTAAACGCTTGCAACGGTAGTGAAGATGATTTTGTGTTTTCTACAAAATATTTTACCGCTATATTTCTTAAAGACCAATGTATTTTTATTTCTGGCACTCAGATGTGCAGCTGTTGTATTTAAAACAGATTAATAACAGGGCCAAAGCACACTGTAATCTGAATCTTCCGCTCACACTGCTGTAAAATCGCTCTGACTGATCTACAGAGAGCCAGAGCTTCACTGTGAGAGCGTTTAACAGTTATAATTACCAACCTGTCAATATCTATAGACAATTACAATCACAGACCCACTCATTTCTGTTGCCAATTATAATCACAAATCCTGTCAATTTCTACTTGTAATTATAATCAGATACCTGCCAATTTCTACAGACAATTATAATCATAGATCTGTCAATTTCTACAAACAATTATAAGAACGGACAACAGTTTGTTGTCTAATTTGTTGAACAATTTCTGCCAACACTCACAATCGCAGTCACAGTCCTGTCCAGTTGTACAGGACTGGTAGATTGTGTGAAGTGCTGACTGACTGCAGATCCTTTAGAGAACACGCACGTGAGCTTTCCTTAGATGACACAGTCACCTGCGGTCATAATAAATTAACCTGCAGTTATAAC
This sequence comes from Synaphobranchus kaupii, assembly GCA_029718625.1. Classification (NCBI taxonomy): domain Eukaryota; kingdom Metazoa; phylum Chordata; class Actinopteri; order Anguilliformes; family Synaphobranchidae; genus Synaphobranchus; species Synaphobranchus kaupii. Next base: position 81,371,974 of record CM056381.1, read on the forward strand.
ACAGGATTCTGCAGTTATGACACATGAACAGGTATGGCACAGGTTAACACAGGTAACTGTAGTTTCCCAATCTGGGAGTAATGCAGTCAAACCCACGGCTAACCTGTGACTGATGTCTTCCACCTGCCCAGTGACAGACTTCCTGAGTCTCCAACACGGAATTAGCTGAACAATGAAGGAGAACAGGAACAATCATTCCAACGTTTCCCCAAGGAATCCTTTTAAGATTCTAACCTAAAGTGAACTCAGACTGTCCTGTTCTGGCAAACATGTAAGTCACCAGGGCTGTGTCTGAATCAGAGCCCTATCTACTGCGCACTGTCCCCTGTGTACTGTGTCTGAATCAGAGCCCTATCTACTGCGCCTGTCTCCTGTGTACAGTGCAACTGTGTCTGAATCAGAGCCCTATCTACTGCGTCCTGTCCCCTGTGTACTGTGTCTGAATCAGAGCCCTATCTACTGTGCCCTGTCTCCTGTGTACAGTGCACTGTGTCTGAATCAGGAGCCCTATCTACTGCGCCCTGTCTCCTGTGTACAGTGCACTGTGTCTGAATCAGAGCCCTATCTACTGCGCCCTGTCTCCTGTGTACAGTGCACTGTGTCTGAATCAGAGCCCTATCTATTGCGTCCTGTCCCCTGTGTACAGTGTACTGGCAGATGTGTGCCGTTTAAATGTGCACTGTTTAGTACGCAACGTGCAGTAAGCAAACCATACTATTTTCCAGCCGTACTGTGGAAGTGTCTAAGGGTGTCCCACCCTTGTCATGTGCTGGGCTGTGTCCGAATCAGAGCCCTGTTCCCTGTCCACTGTCCCCCTGTCCACTCAGATCCCTGTCCACTGTTCCCTGTCCACTGTCCCCTGTCCACTCAGACCCCTGTCCACTCAGACCCCTGTCCACTCAAACCCCTGTCCACTCAGACCCCTGTCCACTCAGACCCCTGTCTACTATGTGCCCTGTCCCCTCACATTGCAAGCAGTGTGCAAAAGCAATCCCGCAAAACTCTTTCCAAACTAGTGAGGAAGTAGTCTGTAATATCTTTTTTAATTTTTTTATTTTTATTGAGAATATCAATCAGTTGACAATTGTTACAAAGTGTAGACTATGAATGAAGATAGAATTAACAAAAATCAAAGAGTATTTCGTAATATGACCCACTCTTGTACCACAGATATGCATATACGCTCTACGTCTTTTACGTTTTTCTTCCAAGTTACTTACTGAAATTGTCGGGTGAGTGCACAGTTCTGCAGATGAGTGTGCTCCTGAATTCCCTCAACAAAACCCCGGAAATAAGGGGTTCATCCTGGTATTTTAAAGGTTGGTATCAGCGATTTTGGGTGGAAACATAAATGATCACATTCATCTGATTTTTCCTCACGATCCTCTAGCTGCCCGCCCCATAAGCAGGCAGTCAAAAAACCGCGTCTCTGTAGGCAGCCTATGCTCCGAGATCGTACACAAAAACAAATGGTACTACCAACCACTCAAAACCAAAATAAACAGTATTCCAACCAATCACAATGATCTGCACAAACGCTAATACTCTTATCTCGCTGAAAATCTTGACAGATTTACAAACGGTTTGGTTTCTTATAAACGTTATTAACGTGGTTATAATTCTGGATGCTTGAACACTATTTTTTAAAACATAACATATTATTAATAAGTATGTTTGTTTTGGGATTTCGCTTCAGAAGTGACGTCACCCAAAATCGCTGATACAACCTTTAAGTACCCCCATTTGTGAGAAAAAGTCACCCACTCAAAAGCTTTTTGATGAAGTGGACTCAATATGCGTACTCAAAAGGGTATAGGGCTCTGATTCGGACACAGCCCTGGTTTTGTTGTATTTGAAGGAAAACGTCAGCGAAGCTGCGCCTCATTTTTTAAAACGAAGCTGCGTGTAATGTTTACGCGACCAAAATGTTTGCGTACTTCTTGAAAAGTGTGTTCCCGAATATACCCAGCAAAACCCTGGAAGTAAGTATATTATACGGGGGTTTTAAGTATACTACATTTAGAGAACATTTTGCCTACGAAAATTTTGCCTCGACTTTCTCGTCCTGTTTACTCAACAAGCCTACTTTATAGTATGGAAGGGCGCTGATTTGGACACCGCCCAGGTAGAGACAGGTAAGGGGCACAGGTAAGTGGTTTAAATGCAGCCTCCCTCACTACATTACTGGCGCTTAGTCTGGGACGGCCGGTACTCTGCACGAGCCTCCCAAAAATTACAGCAACGTGACTGACAGGGGACTATATCCACCTGACCATGTGACTGACAGGGGACTATATCCACCTGACCATGTGACTGACACAGTTAGAGGGACTACATTTTCCTGGTGCTGTGATTGGCTGTTCAGTTTGTGGTGTGACCTCATCCAGCATGACAGACAGTGTTTCAATCAGGAGCCTAACAATAACTACATTCAGAATAAGTCAGAGCTTTAGTTTTGTCGAGACCCGAAAGAACGCTAACTTAATATTAGCCAATAGTGCGGCCAGCTCGTTTGAGGCCTAATCACGCTCGCTACGTCTCGCACTGGAGAGCGGGAAAAGGCAGATTTACCGCCACGCAGACAGCGACCCGCTGTGTTTACTACTTAGTTATACTTCCTGCCAGTCTGAGAAGACTTCCAGTAATGTGCTGCCAGGCCACTGGCCGTGATCCATAGACTCACATATTTAATGAGTGTAACTAGGTATTGACGCATCACGCTGCAGAGGGAGCAGCCCCAGAGGAAGAGACACCTTTGTGGAGCCGTCTTTAAAAGAGGAGCTTTATCACAGATCTGGAGCATACGCTTACGTTAGTGTGTGCAAATTGAATGAGTCACCAGTCTGTGAATTGAACACCACGGCAGAATTTAACCTGACCTTGTGTGGTTGTGGGAGTTAATGAATCCACAGATGGTTTTTTTTTCTTCCCTGACAGCTAGCTAGCCACGCTGTCTGCAGACAGACAAAGAAAAAGAGTTACACCTTTATGGTTTAAAAGATCCGTCCCGCATGCGAGTGTATTTCACGTACAGCAGCAAACAGACACATTAAACAGTGCTCCATGTGCTCCTTGATGCTAACGCCTTATGTGCTGCATTATGTCATGTGCTTGCTGGGGACTTGATGATGCTTATTCGCTGTTATGCTATTAAGTTACTTTTATTACTTCACTTTTATGTTCTTTTATGCTTTTCCATCAACCTGCCCAGGGACTACAGACCTAAATTAGCCCTAATGGCTAAATCGGGCACATTTTACGTTATATTTATTAATGTGCATTGTCCCTTTCTTAAAAAATAAACTTAACCATGTACAACCAGGCGTTAATGTGGCTCAGTTATGCGCTGCAGAAACCCCTTATGTCACATTACTGTGTGTATAGAGCTCTGTGCAGAAACCCCTTATCTCACATTACTGTGTGTATAGAGCTCTGTGCAGAAACCCCTTATCTCACATTACTGTGTGTATAGAGCTCTGTGCAGAACCCCCTTATCTCACATTACTGTGTGTATAGAGCTCTGTGCAGAACCCCCTTATCTCACATTACTGTGTGTATAGAGCTCTGTGCAGAACCCCCTTATCTCACATTACTGTGTGTATAGGGCTCTGTGCTTCTGTCAGGCTGTCACACACTCAGAGGATGTTAGTCACACTCACAACACTGTGTGGATATTTATGAATGCAGATGAAGGGATACTACTGAAACCAGGAGTCATGTGACAGACAGCCCAGTGAGGCCCAGGCGTAGCACATCAGTCAAATTCCGGATCAATAAGATTAAGTTTGACGTATAGCGCCCTGGACTAAAGGGGTGTCGACCGTGGGCTTCAAACTTCCTGTTCCGTAAGCGCAATTCAAACGGCGGAGCGAATCCCATAGGAAACGATCCTAATGGAATAATCTCACCGTCACTCGCAGTGAGAAATCACAGTAACGGCGTCTGATGAAATATGAGACCGAACGCGTTATTTTTACAATTCGGTTTTTCTCCATGACGCCGATTGGAGCATGTGAGACATGTGACTGAAGAGAGGCAATGCAGCAAATATATCCACCTCCACCCGCCACAGCAACAAGCCACTGACTGCATATCCACCTCCACCAGCCACAGCAACAAGCCACTGACTGCATATCCACCTCCACCAGCCACAGCAACAAGCCACTGACTGCATATCCACCTCCACCAGCCACAGCAACAAGCCACTGACTGCATATCCACCTCCACCAGCCACAGCAACAAGCCACTGACTGCATCTCCACCTCCACCCGCCACAGCAACAAGCCACTGACTGCATCTCCACCTCCACCCGCCACAGCAACAAGCCACTGACTGCATCTCCACCTCCACCCGCCACAGCAACAAGCCACTGACTGCATATCCACCTCCACCAGCCACAGCAACAAGCCACTGACTGCATCTCCACCTCCACCCGCCACAGCAACAAGCCACTGACTGCATCTCCACCTCCACCCGCCACAGCAACAAACCACTGACTGCATATCCACCTCCACCAGCCACAGCAACAAGCCACTGACTGCATATCCACCTCCACCAGCCACAGCAACAAGCCACTGACTGCATATCCACCTCCACCAGCCACAGCAACAAGCCACTGACTGCATCTCCACCTCCACCCGCCACAGCAACAAACCACTGACTGCATCTCCACCTCCACCCGCCACAGCAACAAACCACTGACTGCATATCCACCTCCACCAGCCACAGCAACAAACCACTGACTGCATATCCACCTCCACCCGCCACAGCAACAAACCACTGACTGCATATCCACCTCCACCAGCCACAGCAACAAACCACTGACTGCATATCCACCTCCACCAGCCACAGCAACAAGCCACTGACTGCATATCCACCTCCACCAGCCACAGCAACAAACCACTGACTGCATATCCACTTCCACCAGCCACAGCAACAAGCCACTGACTGCATCTCCACCTCCACCCGCCACAGCAACAAACCACTGACTGCATATCCACCTCCACCAGCCACAGCAACAAACCACTGACTGCATCTCCACCTCCACCCGCCACAGCAACAAACCACTGACTGCATATCCACCTCCACCAGCCACAGCAACAAGCCACTGACTGCATCTCCACCTCCACCCGCCACAGCAACAAACCACTGACTGCATATCCACCTCCACCAGCCACAGCAACAAACCACTGACTGCATATCCACCTCCACCAGCCACAGCAACAAGCCACTGACTGCATATCCACCTCCACCCGCCACAGCAACAAACCACTGACTGCATATCCACCTCCACCCGCCACAGCAACAAACCACTGACTGCATCTCCACCTCCACCCACCACAGCAACAAACCACTGACTGCATATCCACCTCCACCCGGCCACAGCAACAAACCACTGACTGCATATCCACCTCCACCCACCACAGCAACAAACCACTGACTGCATCTCCACCTCCACCCACCACAGCAACAAACCACTGACTGCATATCCACCTCCACCCGCCACAGCAACAAACCACTGACTGCATATCCACCTCCACCCGCCACAGCAACAAACCACTGACTGCATCTCCACCTCCACCCACCACAGCAACAAACCACTGACTGCATATCCACCTCCACCAGCCACAGCAACAAGCCACTGACTGCATATCCACCTCCACCCGCCACAGCAACAAACCACTGACTGCATATCCACCTCCACCCGCCACAGCAACAAACCACTGACTGCATCTCCACCTCCACCCACCACAGCAACAAGCCACTGACTGCATATCCACCTCCACCCGCCACAGCAACAAACCACTGACTGCATATCCACCTCCACCAGCCACAGCAACAAACCACTGACTGCATATCCACCTCCACCCGCCACAGCAACAAGCCACTGACTGCATATCCACCTCCACCAGCCACAGCAACAAGCCACTGACTGCATCTCCACCTCCACCCGCCACAGCCAACAAGCCACTGACTGCATCTCCACCCTCCACAGCAACAAGCCACTGACTGCATATCCACCTACACCAGCCACAGCAACAAACCACTGACTGCATATCCACCTCCACCAGCCACAGCAACAAACCACTGACTGCATATCCACCCGCCACAGCAACAAGCCACTGACTGCATCTCCACCTCCACCCGCCACAGCAACAAGCCACTGACTGCATCTCCACCGCCACCAGCAACAAACCACTGACTGCATCCCCACCTCCACCCACCACAGCAACAAGCCACTGAACACCAGATAATCAGCTCCACATTAATTACAGTGAACATCTGTATCCCTACTGCTGTAGCCAAAACATTCCAACATCACGTGTCATGAATATTCATATAGAGGTGTGACCAAATCCACGACCGTGGCAATGGATGTTCTGTACTACAATAAAGCACCAGAAACCCCTGTTACCAGCTGTAATCTCCTGTAGTTAAAGTGTAGGGAGGCCAGTAGGAATGAAGGGTCCTATTGTGACATCACTGTTATCACGCAGCAACCTGATAGGTCTACAGCAGGAGTCCTGTGTGGAATTCTCAGGAAGTTCCAGAATGGCAAGCAGGCTCATTTCCACCAGCAGATTCTCGCTGCACAGATCAAAGGATAAACTCCACAGATAAAAACCAAATAAAGGCTCAGTTATCTCACAGTTATAGACGGGATCACTTACAACCCCAAACATACGTTTCACAGCGGTTAGGGAACCGGGCCTAGAGCTCAGAGGTTGCAGGTTTAAAACCCCATTAGGGGGCACAGCCACCGTACCATTGGGCAAAGTTACAAACCTGATCTGCTTCAGTAAACTGTGCAAATGGATATAAAATCAGCACTGTGGATAAAAGCAGCGCCTCAGCAGATGAATGGTGTAGTATGTCCCCTGTCAGGGCGGGTAATGCGGAGGCCACTCCATACAGGACCCCAGAGTCAGAGTACTTTTATCTCTTTTGGCAGAAAAACGCTGATGTCAATGGAACACTTGGCATCGGTTGTCACCCACTTCACCTCCCGAGCCGGCCCCCATGTTCCTGGGCGACCGCAGACCGAAACAGAAAGTGCTGTTTGGATATATTAAATATGTCGAGTGTTTCACTAAGTGGAGAGCTTTCTGAGGACCCTCTGCGTTAGAAAGAAAACACAAATGAGCAAACGTGGGAGGAGAATAAGCCCCCAGGATTCATATCAATGGTGGGAACGTGGCCCCGTGCCACAATTCCACAGGAATTATGGGAAATATCAATTATTTATCAAAAGTTTCAATAACCCTTGCGCTTTCCGCCGTACGCTGTGTACGCTTCCAAATTTCTGAAGTGACCTCTGCGGCTGTAAAATGGCTGCGTCCGCGCCACCCCACAGCCGCTGCAGAGAGGATTACTGATGCATTTTATTATTTATTAAAGAACCACGCTGAAGAGCCCCAGGTGTGTGCAGGTAAACAGCACTTCAGGCTCTTAACTCCAAACACACACATTAAAAATATGGCCGTCTGGCCGGCGTCTCCAAATCGCACAGAACAGGTTGGCTGTGTCCCAACCAGAGCCCTATCTACTGCGTCCTGTTTACTGTGTACTAGCATACTGCTTACTGCATACTGTTTATTGACATGCAGTATGCAAAAAATATCCTCCATACTACACTGCCTGGCCAAAAAAAAAAAGTCGCCGTTGCACCAGTCATGCATAGTGCCCACTGTACAAGCCTCTGGAGGCAGTGTTATGATCTGGGGTTGCTTCAATTGGTTAGGTCTAGGCTCAGCAATGTTATGCAGCAATAAAATGAAGTCAGCTGAGTACCTGAATGTACTGAATGACAGGTTATCCCATCAATGGGCATATTCCAGGATGACAATGCCAAGATTCATCTGGCTCAAATTGTGAAAGAGTGGTTCAGGGAGCATGAGGAATCATTTTCATCAATTGGCCACCAGAGTCCTTCCGGAGTGGTTCGACTCTCCCGTCGTCAATACAAGATTGCGGCCAAAAATGAATGCAAATCTGGACGGAAATAAATGTTGTGACGTTGCAAAAGGTTGTCGAAACAATGCCACAACGAATGCGCGCCGTAATCAAAGCTAAAGGCGGGCCAACAAATATTAGAGTGTGCGACTTTTTGACCAGGCAGTGTATTATCAGCAAAAACCTGGAAATAAGTATATCATCCGGGGATATTAAGAATACTCGATTTTCAGAATTGTCGCATACTAAACAGCTTTTTTTTTAAAAGTATAGTCAACTGGCATACTCAATAGTAGGCAAGAGCGCTGATTCGGACACGGCCTTGGACAGCGCCCGGCGGAGACGAGTGTGTGACACACCCGGGCAGATCAGAGGAGCTCTGCGGCCAGGGTGCTAATCCTGACATCAGACAGCCCGGCGATCGATGCTCTGCTCGCTCCCCCGGCCCACGCAGAGCCACACAGCGCAAAGCCCCATGGGATCAAACCGCCATAGTCATCACTCAGTCACAACGCACATCCGCCAAACCGCTAGACCTTTCTTACACAGGCTGGCCTTCTTTAGCTCCTATGAGCACACGCAGCACAGCCACACAGGGCTCAACGCTGGATGGGGCCTATGTGTTAAACACACCAGGCTCTGGAGGAAGTGCAGCCCTGTCGATTCATCAGATGTCCGCCTCCCGCCCCAGACTGACAGCTGCTCGAACCCTTCAGCTCCTCCCCCCAAACTCGCTCCGCCTTAGCCAGCCCAGCCAGGCAATCACCATGGTTACCATCTCTGATGTCCTGTCTTAGTAACCCTACAAGGTGTAAAATCACAAATGTGTGATTAGAATGTCACCAGTAGTGATTGCTGATGTAACAATCACTTCTGGTGACTGAATGCAACGGAGTTCTAGAACACTGATTTAGAATTCTGCAAAAAAAAAAAATATATATATACACATTCCAAAAAACCTTCAAAGGGTTCAGAAAATAAAGATCTGGGGAGGAGGAGCAGTGCTGTGGGCTGGTGGGGTTGATGTAGGTGGGGGGGCCTGGGGCAGTGCTGCGGGCTGGTGGGGTTGATGTGGGTGGGGGGCCTGGGGCAGTTCTGTGGGCTGGTGGGGTTGATGTGGGTGGGGGGGGCCTGGGGCAGTTCTGTGGGCTGGTGGGGTTGATGTGGGTGGGGGGGCCTGGGGCAGTTCTGTGGGCTGGTGGGGTTGATGTGGGTGGGGGGGCCTGGGGCAGTTCTGTGGGCTGGTGGGGTTGATGTGGGTGGGGGGGCCTGGGCAGTTCTGCGGGCTGGTGGGGTTGATGTGGGTGGGGGGGCCTGGGGCAGTTCTGCGGGCTGGTGGGGTTGATGTGGGTGGGGGGGCCTGGGGCAGTTCTGCGGGCTGGTGGGGTTGATGTGGGTGGGGGGGCCTGGGGCAGTTCTGTGGGCTGGTGGGGTTGATGTTGATGTTGCTGTGATAGATCCCTCATTACATTTTGTTACCATCCATCCCCACCTTTAGTTTAGACAGGGCCGGCCAGCGGAGGACGGGCTCCACTTCTCTAGCCAGGTTCCTCCCAACATTTCTCCCCAGTTTTTACCTTGTTTGCTTTTCGGGGGTTCAGGCCTTGTTGTTGCGCAATTGTCCTTCTGTTTCTCTGTCAAAAGCAATATTCAACTAAAATTTAATTACAATTGAATTTTAATGCTAGTGCAACAAAGCGGCACTTATAAAAACAATTCCACCAAAACTCGCTTCAGGTCTGATAATTCCAAACCCAATCAGTGCAGAGGACAGCACCGGGAAGCGCTCTGGTTTTCCCATAAAGTCTCCCGCCCTACAGAGACACGAGCAGGACACGGAGGATGAATCCCACGTCCTGGGTCCCGTCTTTCTGCAGGGAAAAATCTCTTTCAAATAAAAAAACTGGTTTATTTTTAGAGACAAAACACAACGTTGTGTGAGGTAACTGCAAACATTCCCTTGATTAGAACTACAGATAATCCCAAAGTGCCCCCCCATCCCCAAGGGCATTACAATCTGTCATCAGCGCTGCAGGCCTCCAACTGAAAGCAATATGTTCCAGCCGCACGGCAATAAAATCTGCACATGTCACATCTGTGAGAGGAGCACAAATTAAACAAACAACAAGCAAGGGCCTTCATCTGACCTTCAGCCACACACAGCTGGCCAGGGACACGACTGCTCCCCACAATCAGTACACACTGTCCAAACTTATCCGCAACATAACAGTCCCCACAATCAGTACACACTGTTCAAACTTATCCACAATGTTACAGTCCCCACAATCAGTACACACTGTCCAAACTTATCCACAACATTACAGTCCCCACAATCAGTACACACTGTCCAAACCTATCCACAACATTACAGTCCCCACAATCAGTACACACTGTCCAAACCTATCCACAACATTACAGTCCCCACAATCAGTACACACTGTCCAAACTTATCCACAACATTACAGTCCCCACAATCAGTACACACTGTTCAAACTTATCCACAACGTTACAGTCCCCACAATCAGTACACACTGTCCAAACTTATCCACAACATTACAGTCCCCACAATCAGTACACACTGTCCAAACTTATCCACAACATTACAGTCCCCACAATCAGTACACACTACAAAATCAGACATTTCTACAGAGAACCCTTCAGGTTCAACACTGTTTGACTTGATAACAACAGGCCAGCGGGCCTCCTACATAAAGACCTCTGTACAGGTAAAAATGAGCCATATCATTACAAATATATCTTCAACAGATGGAAAATAACTGATGAAGGATAATCATTGAATGTCAAGGTAACCCTACCTTACAAGAATGGCTGAAAGGTGTGAGTTTAATGTCGTGGGATGAATAAGCCGATGGATAAGGCGATAAAAACACAGGTAATAAGTAGAGAAGTGGGAGTAACGGATGGTGTTACAGCAGAAAGAGAGGAGGGATAGAGTAAGATGATAGATTTGAAGCCCATCGCTCTATCCTCACCCCACCCCTCTCTCAGTATCAGCTGGATGAACCAGCGTGATGTATCCTAACCCGCTGACTGACTGCTTTCATTGATTTTATTCGATTAAAATGCAACGGAGTCACACACATCACAAAAAGACATGTGGCGTAATGACGGCACTTATTAATGATGAAGAGCCGCAAATAAAGCCATAAAGCTTATGTCCCCTGTGCTCATTCGAGCGGAATCTCCCGGCCGGTGCACGGCGTGCGTCCGGAAAACCGCCTCAAATCGACGTTGCGCATTCAACGAGCTTCAGCGTCCGTAACACTCACACCGCTACGGACGTTGAAAAATTTTTTAATAAATTACCGCCGTGACAACGCGCTGTGCCTTCACTACAGAGCCCCACAGAAGGGGTTAAAAGCAGCGTGCGTTTTTTAAATTTTTTTTATACGGCCTTCGTGACTTATATATGGCCAGAAAGAAGGACAGAGAGAGATTGCAGTCTCTGTGAACGAGGGAATCTGTCCTTCTCCACCGAGACTGACGCAGGAGAAGAATATTAGATCTGGGGCTCTGTGTCCAATTTCACACACACAAGCTCTACATATGGAAACCTCTGCATAATTAGTGACATCCAACAGCAGGCAGGGGGCGTGTCTTAATAAGGCACTCTTGACCAATGACGGCGCAGCGATGCTAAACAAATTACAGCACTGTACACCAACCCAGGCTTATAGTGCTATTTCACAGCTACACCGTCTGCCGTTTGCTACTATACTATAGAACATGAGTGAAGCAGAAGTGAGAGGGACACTGTGCTTTAGGAGGTTCAGCCGAGGTCCAGGCTCACACTGGTCATTAAAGGAGGGTATCCCTGGTGTCTTGGAAAAATTCCCAACCTGACTCTCTCAGCCTGGCACATGATCATCCCCCAGTTTAACGGGATAACTCCACCTGTCCCACTCACCTGAGGTGTGGTCGGGACTCACCCAGGTGAGTGTTGAGCGCTGCCCCCAAAACTATACAGCATTTTCACAATCACAAGACGGAAGACGCGGTCGGATGCACGACTTCATCGAATGTCACAACCACAGAATCTGCGAAAACGGTGCCGTCCCGAACGTGGCTCCGCTCGAACGCGCAAACATGGGCCCCTCTGCCCCGCTTCCTGCCCCGCTTCCTGCCCCGCTTCCTGCCCTCCTCCCCCCACCCCACCCCGTTTCATCCGCAATCTCCCGCCACGCGGATCAGGCTGAGAAACGGCGCTGCATTCCTGCTGATGCACAGTCATGTGATCCTCAGGCTGTCACCCGCCCCGGCGTTCAGACAGAGGTGCAGTTAACCCTGCTAGGGTCTGCGTCACCACACACACACACACACACCTCCACGCACGCACGCACGCAAGCACAGACAGAGAGAGACAGAGAGACAGACTGACTGACTGACTGAGTGACAGAAAGGCAGGCAGAGGGACAGACTGGCATTTTCTGATCACATAGGGTCAGGGGTAGCATTAGGGCACATAGGGTCAGGGTAGCATTAGGGCACATAGGGTCAGGGTTTACGCTCATGAGCTCGTCTGCCCCCCCCACCCACCCCCTACCAACAGCGGCCAGGAGGGGCGTCAGCCGAGGGGGGGGTGAGTGAGAGAGAGAGAGAGAGAGAGAGAGAGAGAGAGGAGAGAGAGAGAGAGAGAGAGAGAGAGGAGGTGATGTCGTTTCCCCTAGGGAGAGGGTGAAATCTAAGAAAGGAGATAATAGATTTTTTGTGCAGTTTCAGTGCATTTTTCCGACTACACATGCAATCCAAGAACAGCCAGGGGATTTTTTAAATTTTTTTATCTCTCTACACCTCTCTCTCTCTCTGTCCTTTTCTCTCTCTCTCTCTCACTCCACACTTAATAATAACCAAGGTATAATTAACATGTTCCTCTGCGCTGCCACGGAGCAACATGTTATATACAAACTGCCCTTCTGCAACTACACCCCCCCCCCCCATTCACACTGTCGGGTAAGTGAGGATTAGGTAAAATGTGTATTATCTGAATCCAGTGGTTCCAACAGTCAATGCCCTTGTTAAAACGCACTCTGAATACTGAACACAAGCGATATTGCGTGCTAGAACCCCTCACTTAACCTACATTCAAAATAAGTTTTATGTGATTTAATTTTATTATTATTATTAAAAATTACAATCATCAATTAAATCGCCAAATTCGTTAATAGGTAAGTCGAACAGTAACCTGGTGGATCAACCAACAAGCCAAAACAAAGTCTAAATCAGGTCTTGAGATTAAATCATTTTATTAAATGAAAAACAGTCAATTAGAATAATGACTGGAAATCATACATTCACTAAGGAATCTAAGCTGACTACTTATAATTTACAAAAGGGAAGACATTAAACCAGACATTAATTAGAAGATACCAGTAAAGACAGACATAAGCCAGAAATTGCAAATATTATTTACCCTCCAGCGGAACAGGAATGAAAGGAACTACCACCACAAAAACAAAAAGGATGAACTTCCTCTCCAAACAAACTCCAAAACTGACTAACTTCTTTTTCTGCGGCTCCATAAAATATCTTCACAGGGAGAGCATCCCTGTCCTGATTGGGTTAAGGTGTGTGTGGGGGGGGGGGGGGGGGGGGGGGGGGGGGGGTCATTTATGACAAAGACTGGCTTATCTTTGATGTTTGTGGGGGTGAGTGAATGAGAGAGAGACAGAGAGCGACAGAGATAGGGGGGGGGGGGGGTACTTCACTTATATCTAAATATTAGATATCCTACAACACACATTCTGCAACTACACCCCCCTCATTCACACACACATTCTGCAACTACACCCTCCCACTCATTCCAGTGAAACACCTTATCGACAGGTATACGCCTTATCGACGGCCACGTGTACTAAACGCGCCCGCTAACAATAGCTTGGCTGTCTGGCCACCACGTACCACCCACGATTCACGGCGGTAAAATGCAAATTCAGCAGTGGTGGTACGACGCACCAGTTGGGCCCCCGACACAGTTGTGAAAAAAAAATTCTGAGCGGCAGTTTCCTGGGCAACAGGCCACATTTACAGTTTCACACAGAAACTCACATGGACTTCAGCTCCCCTGTATGGCTGAAAGTTACCCGAGGAAAAATAAGGGTTTAAAGAATAAAAGCCCTACAATAAAGCCCTAACGCTAACAGCCCTACTAGTCACGTATGTTTTAGCCCGTTTGTTGCTTGTGTCTGATGCTTTAATGTAAGTGAACCTGTGTGACCTAATGCATCCTAACTATTGCATTATTTCTAATGGTCAAAGAAACATATTGCCCTGGCCCCTAAGCCTGCCTTGTCCCCAATCCTGACTCCGCCCCTAGCCCAGCCACACCCCCATCCTGACTCCACCCCTAGCTCTGCCACATCCCCAGCCCTACACTTTTACTGGAAATAACGTCTAGCCAGAAAAAGAGGGCGAAACAAAAGCTGGAACCGAGCCAAAATCCAAATGGCTGACTTCGCATTTGCATAAAAGTGTAACAGCCATAAACTGTGGGAGATGCTCATAAATCCACATAGACTTCCCTGCAGCCATTACAAAACACTGTGCGATCAATCGACTGAGGCTCACCTGACCAACTGGCCCATTTATACACACAAACACACACTCTCACACACACACACACACACACACACACACACACACACACACACACTTGCATACACACTACAGAAACACTGGTATATACACTATCATACACACTACAGAAACACTGATATATACACTATCATACACACTACAGAAACACTGGTATATACACTATCATACACACTACAGAAACACTGGTATATACACTATCATACACACTACAGAAACACTGGTATATACACTATCATACACACTACAGAAACACTGATATATACACTATCATACACACTACAGAAACACTGGTATATACACTATCATACACACTACAGAAACACTGGTATATACACTATCATACACACTACAGACACACTGGTATATACACTATCATACACACTACAGACACACTGGTATATACACTATCATACACACTACAGAAACACTGGTATATACACTATCATACACACCATCATACACACTGGTATATACACTATCATACACACTACAGAAACACTGGTATATACACTACCATACACACTACAGACACACTGGTATATACACTATCATACACACTACAGACACACTGGTATATACACTAACATACACACTACAGAAACACTGGTATATACACTATCATACACAATGATATATACACTATCATACACACTGATATATACGCTATCATACACACTGGTATATACACTATCATACACACTGATATATACACTATCATACACACTGGTATACACTATCATACACACTGGTATATATACTATCATACACAATGATATATACACTATCATACACACTGATATATACACTATCATACACACTGGTATATACACTATCATACACACTGGTATATACACTATCATACACACTGGTATATACACTATCATACACACTGGTATATACACTATCATAAACACTACATAAACGCTGGTATTCTGTAGCCTACATGAAAGCAACTGCAATAAATCCCTTAATTAAAATGGCAGAAGTACGGTGCAGTTTATTCTGGCAGGAGGACCCAGAACAGCCTGAGTGGCTTTTTAAGGAAGCGGCGCTCTTTCTTCATAAGGCCAGGAACGGAGACGGAGGAGAGTAAAAACACCTGTGCTACGCTCTCACCTACGCAGCGCTCAACGCTCTTACACAACTATCTGTATGTACACGGACACTGACAGATGTTGTACTGATCTGTTGGTAATTATTCCATATGCTAGGTGTCACGAGACAATGTACATTAATAAAATATTTATTCATTCATTCATTTATTCATTTAGCATATACACAAACATTCCCGCTAGTAGAGAAACTCTGTCTGCAGTAATATACACACTACTAAGCCTTCTAATTCAAGCAGCCCATAATGTTTCACCATAACACAGGTTCACACACACAGACATAAATCAGGTCTCACTGCTTCATAATTCAAAACGCTACAGAACTGCGAATATGAAAAGAGCTCAGCCTTATCATGTGCGTGTGTGTGTGTGTGTGTGTGTGTGGGGGGGGGGGGCAAAGCAGGCTTCTGACCTGCAAGTTCAAATCCCAGCTCGGGGCCTGGGGCACAGCCATCCTGCGCTATAAATGGGCGTTGTGTGAAATGCACATCGTTTAATTGGTGTAACTTGGGGAAAACGGCCAGTCCGTGTTCATTAGCCCTGTGCAGCCGACGTGGCGACTAGCACAGCCTTGCTAGCATGTTTTTTTTACTTAACATTTTTCTTCATAAATTCTGCGCGGATCGTGAGCCTGGGCATATCCAATTCCCACCCCAATTTGGAAAGGGCCAATCATCTGCAGCCACAGCCGCGTACATTGCGCGAACGCCACTGCCGGTTCGGGAGAGTGCAGACATCCACGGCTCTCCTCCGAAACACGCGGCGTCGCCAGCTGCTTCTTTTCACACCGCAGACTACAGCTGAGCGTGGATAGAGCGGGGTCAGAGGAGGGACCTTTCGTATGCGGCTCTGACTGAAATCTACAGGTACCCCCGCTGACCAGCAGGGGTCACTAGATAGCAGTGCACACGGAACCCTATCCCGCTGAACCCTCCCATTGCCTGGGCGACACACATGGCTATTATGCGCCGCCCGGTGGAGTAATAATAATGTTTATTCTAATGACGGGCCAGGCTGTGTCAGCTCCCAGAGGTGATTTATATGACGTGTGTTTGCATAAGCACAGGAGGACAGGAGGAATAGATCTATTTAATCGATTTAGTACAATACAGCATCCTCACCCCCATCTCCAGCCCACAGACCCTGGTGTGACTGAGTTCTGACTCAAGCTTCCAAAGGGCTGAAGTGCTGCCGGTATGTGCAGTGCTACGTTAGCGTGCGTAGCATATAACCTGGGCGGTGTTTCACAGTGGCTGTACAGATGTACTAATACAAACACAATTTTAAAAAAATGTTTAAAACAAATACAACCGGGAAAAAAACTCTTCACTTACCAGTTCAACATGAATTATCTTCAGACAGAAGAAGCATCTCTTTTCCTGGGAGGCTGGGGGAGGGAGAGAGAGAGAGAGAGGGAAAGAGAGAATAGAAATAAATGAAGCTGTCATTTGTGTATTTCCTGACAAACACCCTACGCTCTGAGAGCATAAGTGGGCCCTTAAAGACTGAGGCTGAGAAATAAACAGCCAATAGGACTGCAGCATAAGACCCTCACTCCCTCCACAGTAAATAGGGTTATGACACAAAGCCCCTACTCCCCCCACAGCCAATAAAATCAGGGTTCGAATTTCAGCAGCGGCCAATCCGGTCAATGAGCCGCGGCCTCGATCACACTTCACACGGATTCCTCTGAGAAACGCGGAAAAAACGCACCGACGCCGACCAACAGCCCTGTCAGAAACTCCCTGTTAACAGCCCTGTCAGAAACTCCCTGTTAACAGCCCTGTCAGAAACTCCCTGTTAACAGCCCTGTCAGAAACTCCCTGTTAACAGCCCGATGGAACAATTAACCCCCTGCAGATTATAATTATTATTATTATTGTTATGGTGAACGGGGTTCCAGAAGGGAGGCCGTTGATTGCTTTGCCTAGGGATGGGAGGGTTCAGTCAGACGGGGTCGGTGTGCATTGCCATCTAGCGACCCCTGCTGGTCGCCCGCAGATTACAGTCAAAGCCGCGTATGAAAGGTCCCTCCTTTGACGCCGCTCTACGCGAGTTTAGCTGTCGTCTGCGGTGTGAAAAGAAGCAGCTGGCGACACCGCGTGTTTCGGAGGAGAGCCGTGGACGTCTACACTGCCGAATCGGCAGAGGGGTTCGCGGCGTACGCGGCTGTGGTTGCAGAGGATTTGGCAAGCTCAGCCCCGCGCCAGCAAATTTATTAAAACTTTTTTTTTTTTTTTAAACATTGCCTAGATGTATTAAGCAAAATAAAACCAGGGAAGATTATAAGAATGCCAATGATGCCATTCACAGCAATAAAATGAAGGTAGATCAACTGTTGCTCAAACAAAAGAAAAAATTATAACGCACGAGTCCATCATTCACTCACAACAAATGGCATGGCTTACTCAAACTAAACTGAACTGAGAGATCTCCATTGCAGGAATAAAGTGTCAGCCTTTGGAGGGTTAGTAGGGCAGTTGGAGGGGTAGTAGGGCAGTTGGAGGGGTAGTAGGGCAGTTGGAGGGGTAGTAGGGCAGTTGGAGGGTTAGTAGGGCAGTTGCCGCTTGAATATCTTGCACGGGACTTTCTCCTTGGTTATTATTTTGTCCCAATGGCACAGAACCTGCAATATTTTCGAATGGCGCTCCTGAGATGCGGTGGAGTGAATGTTTCTTGGCTCCAGTTAGAATGTATAGCCTGCAGGCTACGAGGACAGCATGACCCACATATGAACTTTATTTAGGCTACTTAACGGTATACCCTCCAGTCAAAACAATAACATGGCTTGTTGTTTATCGGTCTGTTTGATATTGAGCGTTACCATGAGCGCAACACGGATGAGCGGAGAGCGCAACTGGGCTCCTTATTTCGCCTAGGCAACGGGATTACAAATTCTTTCTACACCACACATGGACGACAGCCACAGTTTCCATTTCCTGGCCCTAAAAACCCACAGGATTAACAAAAATATGTTTTAATTCATATATATTTTTAGGGCTTTTTCAGCTTTATTAGACAGCCCAATGGGGAGGGAGAGACATGCGACAAAGGTCGCGGGGTCGGACTTCAACCGCCGACATCGCGGCTCGCAACGGGCATGTGGATAGTGCTCTTCAGACTACGCCACTGAGACCCCACACCACAGGACTCTTACACTGCTAAAGGTGGTGGAGCACAATTTAGCAGGTGATGCCAGGATGGGTGTTATGTCCCATGGACACAGCCAGGGGGCACTGTGGACCACGCCTCGTTTCTTCAGGTGTGAGAACAGCAGTCACACCACACATACACACACACACACACACACACACAATCAAGCACACTCGCATTCATATTTACACGCCTTTACACACCTCATGTACACAGTAACAACCACAAAGTACGGAAATAGCAGAACCAAACAGGCTAAATTTCTCGCACGGGGGGGGAAGCTGTTTGTTACTTTATGTACCAATACCTAGTGTGTATTGTTTTCATAAAAACTAATATAACTCACAGATTCACAATCAGCCCAATGCGCGCTGCGCGCGCGCACACACACACACACACACACACACACAAACACACACACACACACACACACACACACACACACACACACACACACACACACACACAAACACACACAAACACACACACACACACACACACACACACAAACACAAACACACATGCACGCGCACCCGTTCACGCACACAAAGAGCTCACTGTGGAAACCAGCTGGATAAAATGTCCTTGGTGACCAAATTCCTCGCTGACTTTCCGTCCACAGAAAGTCAACTGTTCACGAGTCTAAACGCACGCATGTGACTGCGTGTGCTTTGCAGAGCCTGGCTGTATAAACGTTCTCTCGTAAAACGCTCCAGAGGCCATTCCTGAAGTGAGCAGCTGCGTGGATGATGTAGTGCAGCGGATAGTGTACAGTGTATGTGTAATGGTGTCGAGATAGGACTCCAGTTAGCCTGAGAATCACAGTAGAATTTGTCTTATTTCTCTACAACACAGCTGGCCACAGAAACCAAATCATTTTCCTTCCAATGTGTCTGAGTATGTGTATGTGTGTGCATGTGTGTGAGTGCATGTTTGCATGTACGCAGGTTATGCGACAACGCTTTCTGCATTACAGAAACAAATAGTTGCCCTGTAGTTGCCAACAAGGCTTGATTGGGTCTGAGAACAGATTGAGAATTTCCTGTACAACAGAAACAAGCAGCTTGGAGAGACAGAGACTCAGATATTTCACCAATGCCAAGGACTGAGAGAGACAAAAGCTGGCCTATTTTTGTGAATGAAAGAAACGGTCCCGCATATATCTCTGAAAATCCTCCCACACAAGCCTGTGTGTGCCTTGAATACCAATTAAGCAAGAGGCTGCGCAGAAACCAAAACAAGACTGAACCATGAACGCTTTCTCCCGCACACACCTACCCGCTTTCTCCCGCACACACCGTCGCTGGCTCACGCTGCCCGGCTGCTGGGCAGCTGCTCATCGCGTCTGTGACAATAAACTGCGCCGCGCTGTTTAAATAACCGCAACGTAGCGTAAACACCGGCATCAATGTTGCTCATCTTATACCAGTGTCTTTGGCACCAGTTATAAGATGGCACCAAACGGCGCACTCGTCATTCGGTTAGAAAACCCCCGTTGCCTTCCCTCTCCACTTCCACTTGTGAAAACGTGAGTGTGAGAAGAAACGTGAGTGTGAGAAGCTAATGTTTTACTCATTATTCATAAATGCGGCTGGATATTTACTCTGCCAGGCGGGTTATCTGTCTTGCTGAAGGTGTATGCACAGCAACGCCGCTCATATCTAAGCTTCAAAGCTGCTACCTGTGGGTTGCGCTATGGCTCTGACCTTGCCAGCCAAATCCTTTCCCCTCACACAAAGCCTCGCAGCTTCCACATTAAAAAAATAAGTTCTGTGCGAAAACACTGCACGGTTTAAAAACAGAACCGCCCGAAACTCCACTTCCTCAAAAAAATGAACCACACACTCACCTGAACATCAGCCAGAGTTGTCAGTCAGACAATTGAGTTACATGACATCACAAGTTAAAATGTCTCGCATAACCTACGTTCACCTGTCTCCCTTCACCCGTCTCCTTTCACCTGCGTGTGGCACGCCGTAGGTACCCAACTCATTTTCACCAAATGCAGCGCCGTTTCAGCGTGATTCACACAACTGAGGTATAACGTCCATGTCGTTAACCAATGTCCGGGAGAATGACAATCAAATGTAGTTAGTCTAAGCGCCAAAACCTAACCAAAATGTTCGTGCTGCATAGTCACACACACACACACACACACACACACACACACACACGCGCGCGCACGCATGATGAGTGTGTCCGTGTTTGCATTATCAGAAATGAGTCACCACGGGTATTGTTGTTGCGATGTAAATACACAGTAGGTACTAGCTATCAAAATTAATCCAAATGTAGAAACCAAGTTTTTACTAGTTTTCAGAATATATCATATTACGCTTCCATGCGCGTCTATGTTTGATTTAATGACAGGAAATGTACTTGCAGCTTAACATTTCACATAATACACAGCTTTAAAAAACTTAGCCTATATTCTGTAGATGCGCCAAGTTTATCATTAACGAATATGGTGTGCATTACTAAAGAGCAAATTAAACAACACACTATGCGTTCGTTATTTAACAACAACGACGTCTTGCCAGCCCAGTCTGGATTAGCTAATGTTATGTAGTTAGCTAGCGGGGCAGCTAACATAGAGCCAAGTCAGCTAACTGCTTACCGGTTAGCTATAACGTTATGTCCTTAGTATATAATACATTAGGCTAGCTGGCTAACTTAGTCGAAGGCAAAAAGATTAGCTTGTCAGCTAACGCTATCAAACTAGGACTAGTCAGCCAGTAGAAAAGAAATCAAAGGGTTGGCTGGTTGTCCAGTTAACAGAAATTAACGTTATTAAAAATAGCACATTGTTCCTTAAACAAGCCAAGCCGCTCTGACGACCCGGCTAATGCATCGACCTTAACTCGCTAGCGAGCTCGCTGGACTTCTTGTATGCTAGCTATCGTTAGCTAGCTGTTCATTGACTAACAGGAACACCCCCCATTTAACTGCCTGTCAACGGCTTTGGAGTTAACATTATGCTCACTCGCTATGTGGATAATGTTTAGTTAAAAAAAATGCACAGAACACCTTTTGCTTGTAACCCGTTCCTACCAATTTAAATGAACATCTCAGATGTGGAAGTTGGCACATTGGGTTAGGGGTTTAGCTACCTGCTAGCCAACAGTAATTCCCCCCCATCCCACCAGACACAGCTGTGGATGTATGCATCCTGCGTTAGCCAGCCCAGCTACTCGCTCAATTAATAAAACACAGTCGAAAGAAATACTTTTTGTTCCTACCTCGGGCAGTAATGTTAACAGCCAGACAGTGTCACAGAAGTGTAACAAAATGCGCCCGGAGAATAGACTCCTCTGACTGAGGTGCCTTCCTCTAGGTTACCCACATCAGTGTGCATTAGATTAGCCAGGTCCGGCACCCCTATACTCGTGGCTAGCACTAGCTCTGCTAGCTGACTAAATCAGCAGTGTTGCCACTGTAACGTTATTCTTACCAAAGCGGGTTTCCTTTCCTCCTCCCCTTACATCAGTTGGTGGCTGGTTGTGGGCGGATTAAATCCGGTGTGAAATGACGGTTGGCCGGGGATTTTATCTGGATTCCAGCTGATGGTTGGTGTCTCTATCCCTCTTAGTTCCGCCCGCTCCTCCCGTCTCTGTCCCTGCCTCGCTGCCTCGTGCTTTTCTGTCCCCTCCGGTGGAGCGCGACTCGATTAAGGGACCCCGCGAGCGGAGAGGCGCGTGAGTGGTGGAACCCCGAGAGGGCGAGCGCGTGCACGCCTCCAAAAAATGACTGACAGCTTGTCAAGGGGCGCGAGACCCTTTCCTTCCTCGAGCCTGCGGGCGCAGGGTGGCACTGCTGTCGATCTAAAGAGAACAGGCTATCGTGCCATTTTGCACTGTGACCCGAATTCGTTTTAATGCAGGCCGGACAAACAGTGCGCATGGTCGGCTCCAGCGTTTGCGTGTGCGCGCAGAGTGCTTGCTGACCAGGGTTGTAGCCTACGTTATTTTCGACGGATATTGTCTTAATTTTTTAAATGACGTATAGACTTTCGCCTATAAACAGAACGTCATGTTTGCCACCAATATGTGTATGTAGCCTAGGCCACTTTCAGAAAAAAATGAACTTTATTTTTAATTCAGACAATAGGCTATTAACCAAATGTCGATTGCCAATTTCCGCTATTAAAATATCTCATTAATGTGGATTTGATCTTGTCATCGTATGGCAGTAATCACTTTTGAACGAGACACAGCATATATCATGATGTTGACGACGAGGATAATTATTATTAGAAGTAGGCTATTCATTGTAGGCTACATTTGTATCACAGCACAGACGGTGTTTTATATCGTTTATATTTTTCCAGCTATTTTCTGACCATGCAAAACATATCAGCAAAGATCAGCCACCACGCGACCTTTCTAAGTAAGCTAGTTCATAGCCAACTGTCGCCTATTCAGATCTAGATTATTTTATAATAACGATGGACGATAACGGTGGTAGGCTACTGTATGTAGTTGGCTTTAAACAGTGTGCAGTGTCAATATCTACAGAAATTCATACCGATGGATTTAATGCTGACATTACTTCCATTCGGCAGCTATATCTCAGTCCAACAAAAATAGTAGCGTATAGTCAGAATACAATCAGACTCTCATACACGTTGTGCATTTAATTATTTGCAACCGTGTGATATTTGGCCCAATATTGTTACAACGAATGGGGTTACTGGACGGTCATCATGTTTCCCCCCCGCAGTAGGCTACACTATTATACCTTAATATGAGAGAATATCTGATGTTTAGTAGCCTACATACAGACTGTATAGGCTATAGTACTCGGAAGGCAAGCCGCAAATTCGTGAATCCCAGTGAACCATGTCACCCTGGAACACAGCCAAAGATCAAGGATCATTAGTTAACACGTGGATGAGCTTTGCATGAGAAGTAGCCTAATAAAAAAGGAAAACAAAATAGAAGTAGGAAAATACACAAAATTTAGGGTAACGCTTTATTTAGGACATCTTTAACGGGCTGTTTAAGTCAATGTATTAATTCTGCCTCTGTCCACGAATTTATTCACGATATGACTGGACTGAACATTCGGGCCTGTTAGGAGAGCATACTGAGCTCATAATCCAGACAGTTGTAAATTTGAATCCCTCCCGGGGAATTGATACCGTGCTTAATCCGACAGCCTGATGCAACTCATCTAGCTGTAAAATTGAATTATGAAATTCTTCTGATATGTGTGCAAAATGCACTGCAGCCTAATTTCAGGTAGGGAAAATGTCATGTAATGTAACACGAGCAATACAACATAGTTTAATATAAGGTAGCCTAGTATAATTTAACATACTGAATAAAAGTCATGTAATGTAACACATGAGCAATACACCAGCGTTTAATATAAGGTAGCCTAGTATAAATTTAACATACTGAATAATATAACACGCCAGCTTCATTGCAGAAATGCAAAAAACTATTTAACTCTGGCCTGTTATTTCAGTAAACCTTTCGCTGGCAGATTAACGGACTGGAACATCTTGCGCTGAAAGACACACTTCAGCGTTTAACAAGGGCAGCATGAGGTCTACATTGTGTTCATTCACACATATGTCTGTGACTCATGCCTATGTTTCATCTCTGAATCATGATTTGTTTATGCAGCAAAATGTAGACACCACCCACTCTTTGCTTGCAGTGTGTAAATGTCTGTGTACTTTTATTTTTAGTTTGCTTGTAAAAAAAAAATTTTTAAAAGAAACAAGGACCAGTTTAGCACAAAAAAAACACGAAACATCACACAACATTGATGTACCCTTCATATAACATAACAGCAGTGCTGGAGGGCAATAGCATTGCTCCCACATGGGAGCTGAACCTGCATCCCTGTGGTATCATCTCCTGTTTTGTGATGTCACAGTGCTATTCTGGAGGGGAAAGTCCATTCCTGTGATGTCACAGTGCTGTTCTGGAGCTCAAAGGTCACAATGGTGCTTGGGAGGTGAAGTAAATATTGACAGAAGGGTAATTTCATAATTAATTGAAAATCATTTGACCTCAAGGCAGCGCTGTGGCACATTAACTCAGAAGAACTGTAGAGGGTGGGGGGGGGGGGGGGGGTTGGGGGGTTGTGCAGGGTTCAGTGAGACAGGGAAGTGTACAATTCATCCACACTATATTAAAGATGTAAAGGTGAGCGCTGGCTTTGCAAGGACTGTTGGTTTATAATATTTTATATTGAACACACAAAGGTCATTTTGTGGATATATAGCAGGGGGGGTGCAGGTGGGTATTACCCAAGTTTATTGGACTGAGTACAAAAATAAACAACACATAAGCCCTCCACATTCCAATTCAAGGCACAAGTCCAATAGTTTACTTCCAAATAAGAACACTTGAATACAGTGATGGACATGTTTATAAAGCAGTTGGATTAGGTATAAACATGACATAACTCTTTTGATCTGCTCTCACATTAATTTGAATTAAAATGCATAATTCATGAAGTGTTTAGAAATACATGCTCTTTACCTGATTGATGAGGTAAACTTAGCATAGATGATTCCTGTAGCTCATATTCTCTATTAACTGAATGTGGGACTAGAGGTTGGGCCATATTCTACGGCTCTGTAGCACAAAACATCTATCACTCGTTCCTACAAATTTAATCTCTGTTCTGCTGCATAACAGAACACACTAGTCACCTGATCCTATAAAAGCAGGGCACCTTTAAAACTTTGATATGCTGTATATCTTACCATATTCCCAAAATATGGTGTACAAAATATAGCATAACATACACTGCCCGGCCAAAAAAAAAGTCGCACACTGTAATATTTTGTTGGACCGCCTTTAGCTTTGATTATGGCGCGCATTCGTCGTGGCATTGTTTCGACAACCTTATGCAACGTCACAACATTTATTTCCGTCCAGACTTGCATTCATTTTTGGCCAAGATCTTGTATTGACGACGGGAGAGTCGAACCACTCCGTGAAGTCTTCTCCAGCACATCCCAAAGACTTTCAATGGGGTTAAGGTCAGGACTCTGGTGGCCAATTCATGTGTGAAAATGATTCCTCATGCTCCCTGAACCACTCTTTCACAATTTGAGCCCGATGAATCTTGGCATTGTCGTCCTGGAATATGCCCATTGATGGGATAACCTGGTCATTCAGTACATTCAGGTACTCAGCTGACTTCATTTTATTGCTGCATAACATTGCTGAGCCTAGACCTGACCAATTGAAGCAACCCCAGATCATAACACTGCCTCCAGAGGCTTGTACAGTGGGCACTATGCATGA
Source organism: Synaphobranchus kaupii (assembly GCA_029718625.1). NCBI lineage: Eukaryota > Metazoa > Chordata > Actinopteri > Anguilliformes > Synaphobranchidae > Synaphobranchus > Synaphobranchus kaupii. The sequence goes on from CM056381.1 coordinate 81,398,078, forward strand.
CTGGTGCAACTGCTACTTTTTTTTTGGCCAGGCAGTGTATATTACCACTCATAAAATGCATTATTCATAATAATAGATTTTACCAGATACTAAGCTATCAAGGGGAGTGTAAAAACCTCCTAAGACAATTTATTTACATTAAAACTAGGGGGAGGTGTGTTCAATCAAACTGCAGTGGTATTTTGCTCTTTGCTACATAGCGACCAGTAATTTGTCTGATAAGTTGTATTAATGTTCACCTGCAGCATTTATGAACTTTTCCCTCATTGATCCAATTATGTAAACAAGAAACATCAATCTCTATCGCACTCTGCCTCTCTTTCTCTCCTTCTGTCTCTCTTTCTCCCTCTCTTTTACTATCACTCAGACACTCGCTCACTCAGACACTCGCTCGAACGCACGCACACACACGCACCACACACACACACACACACACACACACACACACACACACACACACAGGTTTACGTAACAGGAACTCTGTAAAATTAGTGTTTATAAACTAAAGGAGCTGAAATGTGTGTGGCATTGTAGCGCTGCTGATCTTGTCTGGTCCACTTCCTGTGGAAATGCTGGTGATTCCACTTCCTGTTTCTGCACGAGGCTCTGTGAGGCTCTGCCCTTGTTAGGCTCATTATATTGAAATTAAACTTCGTCTCCTGACATGACAGGCACTCTGCTGATCTCTCTCACCTGGCCTGATAAAGCAGGAAGCGTAGTCTCTAACAGGAACACATTTCACATCGCCGCCCGGGAGAGAAGCCATGGTGGGGCTCTCAGAGGTCCTCAATGTTTGGACGTCCAGCAGAGATAAGAACGGAGCCGTTTGCCTCTAAATCTCTACAGGAAATTCCGAGGCGGGAATGGAGATGGGAGGAGCCACTCCCATCCAGATCTGGAAAAGCGCTCAGAGTGTATAACAAATACACGGCAAAAGTCCCCTGATATTCCCACCCATTCCCGCCCATGCCTCCCAATCAGCAGGTTTGTGGTTTTTACAGCATTAAAGTCACACATTACACACTGATGAATGTGTGCAGAGATTTGGTATGAAATATGACAATGATGTAATATAGGGATATATAATGTGTAGCACGTTTATGCAAGTACACAGATACACAATCATAACATGTCAAACAACATGGCGATATTTGGACAGCATCACAAACTGACCGAGGTTAACAGGCCTGTTAAATATCAGCTCAAGGGGTGCTACAGTTACCAACTTACTGATTCAAACGTTCAACAGATGGAGTGTGAATTCAGGAGATAAGAATTTTTGTTTCCCAGAGCAAAGCTAAAATAAATTTGTCCTTATAGTGTAGATGTGCATGCAAAAAAATAAGTCCTGAAGTACCAAATACATAACATAGATAATGTTTCCATACTGTCCAGGAAACACAAATCAGTCTTAACATTTCATCTGCAAAAAACTCTCTTTCAATCTTTATTCCTCCAGAAACAATCACTATTTCTTCCTGTTAAAAAGCCGCAGCTGTAGCTACTGAACTGAGCTTCTTACCAATATCCTGTTTTAATAAACGGGATGTGAAATATTTCCACCAGAAAACTGTTTATATTGTTTGACGCTTTCCCTTTCCCAATCAGAAATGTAACTCAATTCAGTTTTAACTTAATTGTTTTACGACATTACCTTCCTCCTGAAACTCTAACGCTGTGGATCTGGTCTCTGACGCTGTGGATCTGGTCTCTGACGCTGTGGATCTGGTCTCTGACGCTGTGGATCTGGTCTCTGACGCTGTGGATCTGGTCTCTGACGCTGTGGATCAGGTGTCTGACGCTGTGGATCTGGTCTCTAACGCTGTGGATCTGGTCTCTAACGCTGTGGATCTGGTCTCTGATGCTGTGGATCTAGTCTCTGATGCTGTGGATCAGGTGTCTGATGCTGTGGATCAGGTCTCTAACGCTGTGGATCTGGTCTCTGACGCTGTGGATCTGGTCTCTAACGCTGTGGATCTGGTCTCTGACGCTGTGGATCTGGTCTCTGAGGCTGTGGATCTGGTCTCTGACGCTGTGGATCTGGTCTCTGACGCTGTGGATCTGGTCTCTGACGCTGTGGATCTGGTCTCTCTGAGGCTGTGGATCTGGTCTCTAACGCTGTGGATCTGGTCTCTCTGAGGCTGTGGATCTGGTCTCTAACGCTGTGGATCTGGTCTCTCTGAGGCTGTGGATCTGGTCTCTCTGAGGCTGTGGATCAGGTGTCTGACGCTGTGGATCTGGTCTCTGACGCTGTGGATCTGGTCTCTAATGCTGTGGATCTGGTCTCTCTGACGCTGTGGATCTGGTCTCTGACGCTGTGGATCTGGTCTCTAACGATGTGGATCTGGTCTCTGTGGATCTGGTCTCTGACGCTGTGGATCTGGTCTCTGACGCTGTGGATCTGGTCTCTAACGCTGTGGATCTGGTCTCTGACGCTGTGGATCTGGTCTCTGACGCTGTGGATCTGGTCTCTAACGCTGTGGATCTGGTCTCTGACGCTGTGGATCTGGTCTCTAACGCTGTGGATCTGGTCTCTCTGAGGCTGTGGATCTGGTCCTTGACGCTGTGGATCTGGTCTCTGACGCTGTGGATCTGGTCTCTGACGCTGTGGATCTGGTCTCTGACACGTTAAGAGCAAAGCCAGGAATGAGGGGTGAGAGGAGTGTTAAATAGGGCTCTGATTTGGGCCCCCGCAGAATGCGTGATTGCGCTCTAATGAAAAGTGAGAGAAAGCGGGTTTTTCACCCGCCGCGGTTTTCATTAAAGCGCCGCCGCCCCCCACCCCGCGTGGCCAAGGACCAGATGGAGGGACAGAGATCTTCCAGGGAGTTTTTGGAGAGAGGGGCGCGTGCGGTTTACATAACCTTCAGGAATTATATTAAACCAGGGTTTGCCTTCACACTCTCGACTCGGGAGGAAGTTAATTAGCCCGGCCCCTCCCCCCGCTTATTAGCGCAATGTCTCTCAGTGATAGAAAAGTTCAGGGAAGGTTCAAAGCAGTTCTCTCTCTCGGTTTCTCCAGCTCAGTTTTGTGCGTTGAGGTGAAGATGTGCGGGTTTGAGTAGAGACAGAGAGGGCCTTCATGCTGTAATCTCTTTACCACATACATTATTTACCACTGCTCTGTAGCGCACTGCATTTCCCATGATGCACTGTAATGTCTTTACCACATACATTATTTACCACTGCTCTGTAGCGCACTGCATTTCCCATGATGCACTGTA
>CM056381.1:81401801-81449301 GCA_029718625.1 Synaphobranchus kaupii
TCCAGAGATCTCAAAGTACCTTTCTGCTGTCCTGCATTGTGACACACCACACGCACTGTACCTTTCTGCTGTCCTGCATTGTGATACACCACACGCGCTGTACCTTACTGCTGTCCTGCATTGTGATACACAACACGCGCTGTACCTTACTGCTGTCCTGCATTGTGATACACCACACGCGCTGTACCTTACTGCTGTCCTGCATTGTGATACACCACACGCACTGTACCTTTCTGCTGTCCTGCATTGTGATACACCACACGCGCTGTACCTTTCTGCTGTCCTGCATTGTGATACACCACACGCACTGTACCTTTCTGCTGTCCTGCATTGTGACACACCACACGCGCTGTACCTTACTGCTGTCCTGCATTGTGATACACCACACGCACTGTACCTTTCTGCTGTCCTGCATTGTGACACACCACACGCGCTGTACCTTACTGCTGTCCTGCATTGTGATACACCACACGCACTGTACCTTTCTGCTGTCCTGCATTGTGACACACCACACGCGCTGTACCTTTCTGCTGTCCTGCATTGTGATACACCACACGCACTGTACCTTTCTGCTGTCCTGCATTGTGACACACCACACGCGCTGTACCTTACTGCTGTCCTGCATTGTGATACACCACACGCACTGTACCTTTCTGCTGTCCTGCATTGTGACACACCACACGCGCTGTACCTTACTGCTGTCCTGCATTGTGATACACCACACGCACTGTACCTTTCTGCTGTCCTGCATTGTGATACACCACACGCGCTGTACCTTACTGCTGTCCTGCATTGTGACACACCACACACACTGTACCTTTCTGCTGTCCTGCATTGTGACACACCACACGCGCTGTACCTTACTGCTGTCCTGCATTGTGACACACCACACGCTCTGTACCTTACTGCTGTCCTGCATTGTGATACACCACACGCACTGTACCTTTCTGCTGTCCTGCATTGTGATACACCACACGCGCTGTACCTTTCTGCTGTCCTGCATTGTGATACACCACACGCACTGTACCTTTCTGCTGTCCTGCATTGTGACACACCACACGCGCTGTACCTTACTGCTGTCCTGCATTGTGACACACCACACGCGCTGTACCTTACTGCTGTCCTGCATTGTGATACACCACACGCACTGTACCTTTCTGCTGTCCTGCATTGTGATACACCACACGCGCTGTACCTTTCTGCTGTCCTGCATTGTGATACACCACACGCACTGTACCTTTCTGCTGTCCTGCATTGTGATACACCACGTGCTGTACCTTACTGCTGTCCTGCATTGTGATACACCACACGCACTGTACCTTACTGCTGTCCTGCATTGTGATACACCACATGCGCTGTACCTTACTGCTGTCCTGCATTGTGACACACCACACGCACCATTTCCTCCACCATATGATTAAGTGAGGGGTGCATTATGGGTAGTAGGGGAGAGGTGCATTGTGGGTAGTAGAGTTTTGGGACATAGGTACAGTAACTGGTTGGAAGAGGCAGAGCAGAGTGCTGTTTGTTGGGTGTGTGTTGGGTGATATACTGGTTCCACACCAGAAACATTGGGCTGAAATGGGCTAAAGCAGTGATTGGCTGCCCTCAGTGGACAGATACGTCTGAAACAGGAACCTCTGAAACAGGACGAGAGACATCGAGGAAACGGGAGGAGGAAAGAGGACGGGTGTTACAGAGTTGGTGCGGTGCCGCGGTGGTGCAGTGGTCTATGAGGCGCAGACTTTGTCTGTGCGGTTGCGCCCTGAGGATCGGGGGTTCGATCCCCGGTCCTGCAGGTCCGAGCGCGGCCGGTGCCTGAGAGAGCAGCAATGGGCGGCTGCTCCTGGGGTGGTGGGAGGGCCTCGGGGCGAGTTGGATCGCGGTCAGGAGCAAGAGGAGTCCTTCCCTGAAGAGGGTGTGGCGCCCTCCTTCCTACCACCAGCTGACGGGGTTGTGCAGCGGCGAATTCAAGCGCTTGCTACCTGGGGAGGAATCGAATAGCATAGGGGTTCAATTGGCTTTTTCTCACAAATTGGAAGAAAAAGGGAAAAATCTGAAATAAATTTTAAAAAATCTTGTGTTTCTTCCTTTCAGTCTAGATTGAGATTTTGAGAGGATTGAGGCGTACTGTATTGTAACTTGCTTCTTAATGGCATGATTGAAACTGTACACTCATGATGTCAGCATGATCATGACTGTGGCAGAGAGCATGTCGCGACTTTACTGTGGCAGAGACCATGTCATGACATGACTGTGGCAGAGACCATGTCATGACATGACTGTGGCAGAGACCATGACATGACATGACTGTGGCAGAGAACATGACATGACTGTGGCAGAGAACATGTCATGACATGACTGTGGCAGAGAACATGACATGACTGTGGCAGAGAACATGTCACGACATGAGATCATGACAGAAGTGTATGGCCTGCTCTCATCCTTACTTTACTCTCTTGATGGTTTATTTACACTGGGTTCTATAAAATTCGCTGTTACGGCGGTGTGATATTTGTGTGAAATTACACTGCCACAGTGGCCACTGCTCGGGGGATTTCAATAGGACTTCAATACCGCATGGAATTCAGAAAACTGAATATGTGGCTAAAGGGTAAGTCAGAAAAGAGGTTTTTATCATGCTGTTTATGATATTTTTAATAGAGAAAGATAATGTGCTAATGTATTTCCTTTTGCAGTACAGTATCAATCAAGTTATAAAAATATTTAGAAAAATAAAGTGTTCCTCATCTCCACACTGACCTCACATCTCCAAACTGTCGCTTGACAAGCACACTTTATATCTCAAAACATCACAAACTTCTTTGATGTATCTTCAAAGGCTGTTTTTCATTTCTAGTCAAATGACCGGTGTCTCAGGAGTATCGCATAAACAGCCGTGTAATTGGATGGTCCTGTGATTGAACAGATCCTGTGATTGGTTCTAGCATTTCAAAGGCGATGAATATGCACTCCTTACTAGGTTAAACCCAGTGCCGGACGGCAATATGTTAAATTATATTAGCATTGTCTGTGATAAGTATAACATACTTTAACAGCTGGCAGAGCCATATTTTATTTATATTCATATTAAAAATAATATAGCCATTCTTAGGGCCAGATTCAGAGATGGTCAACTTAAGTTATGCGCTTAAGTGTCTCTCCTGCGCGGTTTTTACGCGGGATGAGATACGCCGTATTCTAACCTACGCTACGCGGGATGAGATACGCCGTATTCTAACCTACGCTACGCGGGATGAGATACGCCGTATTCTAACCTACGCTACGCGGGATGAGATACGCCGTATTCTAACCTACGCTAGGGCATGATATTCTAATGGCCTGTTTCTTGTACCTGCCCACTGGGTTACCAGCTTTCTACAAAAAAAAAAATGTGTGTGGGGGTATAGTTTTTCAATGTATCAGTGACATTGCCTTTAATAACCTACCTTTGTGCATCGTAGTTGCTCTTGCGTGACGGGGTATAGACATGCAGTGAACATATTGAATATTAATCCATCACATTGATAAAATGATCGTAGCTCCTATTGATGACTTGGATATACTCATCACACAATCAAAATAAATAATCGCTGCACGCAATATTATTAAGTAAACAAGTAAATCATTGGGAAAAAAACAAACATTTTTATTTGATTTACCTAATAAAGTCATGTACGGTGGTTGAACATAATAGCCTATATATAACCTGCTGAAGTCACATATACTTAATAATAGCCCATTATGTGCAACCACTGTCCAATCATTTATTTTTTGAGTGCATCTGTCACACGCTGGAAGGATGTGGCCAGGAAGGAGAGAGATTTTAACCTGGAGCACTGGTAGATCTACACTGCGGGGAGTTACTTTGCGCTTCCTAATAATTTTGGAGCAGCTGTGCTGACACAAGTAGGCTACAAAATCATCTCTCTTTCAAAGCGAATATGATCCAGACACTGTCTATCAATGAATCCATCTAATATTGGTCTGGTATGGTATACCAGACGGTCAATCATAGCCTACTTTTACATATTTTTCTTTTTTATGACAGCTCTTTGATAATTGAAAGTCAGCTAGGCAAAGGAAAATAAGACCAACATTATGTTCAAAGGGGCATTAGCCTTATGAGTACGGTTTATAAAATATACTCCAGTATTATAAACAATAGGCTGTCCCGGTATTTGGGATGAACAAAACGGATTTAGAAAACACAGAGCCTGTATTGATCATATTTATACAGTTTCCTCAATTATCAGAGCTAGAATTAAAGAAAGAAAATCCACATATGTGTGTTTTATTGATTTTCAAAAGGCATTTGATTGAGTTAATAGGGATCTGCTCTTTTTTAAACTTATCCAGGCTGGTGTAGATGATACATTTTATGAAGCAATCAAAGCACTATATTATTCCCCTGTAGCTTGTGTACAAGTGAATGAATGGACAACTGGTTGGTTCCCAACACCCTTTGGAGTGAAACAGGGTGATGTGCTGTCACCCACCCTCTCTGTAGTTTTAGTGAATGATCTCGCCCAGCAGATCAAGGCCTCTAATCTTGGTGTTAAAGTTGATGTAATTATTGGTTGTTTGTTATATGCTGATGATATAATCTGCCTTGCAGAGTCCGAAGCCAACTTGCAGAAAATGCTTAATATTGGCGCTCCAAATGGAGACTTATGATTAACCAAAGTAAGACTGAAATTATGCACTTCAGAAAGAAGGGGACTGCACGAACGTTGCACAATTTTTCATCTGGAGCATTGTCTCTGGAGCTAACAAATTATTATAAATAATTAATTCTGCATATGTGTTTTGAGGAAGGGATCGGTTTATTGGCTGACTCTGCAGGGCGAGCGGTTGGGTCAATAGTTAGTAAACTAAAAACTTTATCTTGGATACTCCGTATACTCCAAACTGTATGATTCTTGCGTATGCCCCATATTGACATATGGGGATATAAAGAAGCTAAAAGAGCTATTTCTGCTCAAAATAGGGAAATACAGTGTTTTCTTGGGGTTTCTTGCAATTCAAGGAGACATGGGATGGGAACCACTGGAGATCAGGCAGAAAGGGGAGATGGTTCGGCCGTGGAATCGCCTTATTAATATGCCAGAGAGTAGGATAACTAAAAAGGTTTTCAATTGGGATAAAGCACACAACCACCCCTGGACAAAAGAGCTTTGTTATATTTTTGAGGAGGCTGACTTCATTTTTAGGAACAGGCTGCCCTGTAATGTTAACATGGTCAAACAGAAGTTCTTTCTTAACTTTAGAGAGAAGTGGTCAAATGGCTGAAACCAAAGCTTAGGTCATATGTTCAGATGAAACAATCCTATGGTCCTGAGCCCTATATTTACTCTTATTTATCTAGAAGCCAGAGGTCTTTGTGTGCTCAATTGAGAACTGGTGTCCTGCTCCTTGCCATAGAATTAGGTAGATATACTGCTGTGCCTGAAGAGCATAGGGTATGTACAGTAAGGAATTTTTTTAAAAGATGTTGAGAATGAATTTCATTTTATGTTTTACTGCGCACTGTATGATGACCAGAGGACTTCCTTGTTTAACGAAACGCAAAAACAAAAACCTGAATTGTTTTGGGCCGATGATGGTGAGAAATTACAATGGTTATTCAAAAATTAAGTATTTAAGACTGCTACCTTTATTTCTATAGCATGGAAGAAAAGGTAAGCACAGTTATTTGTATGAATAGTCATTTATATGTCTGTGTCCAGGCTGTTCGTGGGTTTGACTTGACCCTTAGATATTTTTCTTTTGGTATTTTTCTGGACTGGTGTAGCAGTAGCTATAATGAGGGACTGGTGTAGCAGTAGCTATAATGAGGGACTGGTGTAGCAGTAGCTATAATGAGGGACTGGTGTAGCAGTAGCTATAATGAGGGACTGGTGTGGCAGTAGCTATAATGAGGGACTGGTGTAGCAGTAGCTATAATGAGGGGCTGGTGTAGCAGTAGCTATAATGAGGGACTGGTGTAGCAGTAGCTATAATGAGGGACTGGTGTAGCAGTAGCTATAATGAGGGACTGGTGTAGCAGTAGCTATAATGAGGGACTGGTGTAGCAGTAGCTATAATGAGGGACTGGTGTAGCAGTAGCTATAATGAGGGACTGGTGTGGCAGTAGCTATAATGAGGGACTGGTGTAGCAGTAGCTATAATGAGGGGCTGGTGTACCAGTAGCTATAATGAGGGACTGGTGTAGCAGTAGCTCTAATGAGGGACTGGTGTAGCAGTAGCTATAATGAGGGACTGGTGTAGCAGTAGCTATAATGAGGGACTGGTGTAGCAGTAGTTATAATGAGGGACTGGTGTAGCAGTAGCTATAATGAGGGACTGGTGTAGCAGTAGCTATAATGAGGGACTGGTGTAGCAGTAGCTATAATGAGGGACTGGTGTAGCAGTAGCTATAATGAGGGACTGGTGTAGCAGTAGCTATAATGAGGGATTGGTGTAGCAGTAGCTATAATGAGGGACTGGTGTAGCAGTAGCTATAATGAGGGACTGGTGTAGCAGTAGCTATAATGAGGGACTGGTGTAGCAGTAGCTATAATGAGGGACTGGTGTAGCAGTAGCTATAATGAGGGACTGGTGTAGCAGTAGCTATAAAGAGGGATTGGTATAGTAGTAGCTATAATGAGGGACTGGTGTGGCAGTAGCTATAATGAGGGACTGGTGTGGCAGTAGCTATAATGAGGGACTGGTGTAGCAGTAGCTACGTTGGTGACAGCACATTGTGGTGTGACAGGCTTTCACTGCTCATTGTCGGTCTGTTCAAAGCCCTTACTCTGTGATTGATTGGCGCTGCCTTAATGCAGGGTGAATGCAGGGATTGACTGGGGCAACCTGAGACAGAAAGACTGGGCGTGATGGTAGCTGAGTGAATGGACTGAACAGAGTGTATTCTAAGTGCACACAGGTCATGCACACTACCAATGCAAATGTAACACTACTCAAAGCAAACCGAACATTAATGTGCATATTCTGCCAAGCGCAACTGGAACCACAATTCTTTCATAATTAAAAAAAATAAAAAACATATTTAGAGATCCACAAAAAAGGCCTAGATATTTAATAAAATAGGCCGGCCATCCATCCATTATCTAACCCGCTTTTTCCTGGTCAGGGGGCTGGAGCCTATCCTAGCATGCATTGGGCATGAGGCAGGAATACATCCTGGACAGGTCACCTATCTATAGCAGGGCACACACACCATTCACTCACACACTCATACCTATGGCCAATTTAGAGTCTCCAATGACCATAACCTGCATGTTTTTGGACTGGGAGGAAACCGGAGTACCTGGAGGAAACCCACACGGACACGGGGAGAACATGCTAACTCCACTCAGAAAAGCCCTCGGCCGGGATTCAAACTACCTTCAACTGGTACCTTCTTGCTGCGAGGCGAGCAATATTATCATATTTAAAAAAATAATAATAATAAAAAATAAATATATATATATATATATATAACATTTTGTTTCTGTCTATAATTTTAAACAGTACAATTGTGCCGTACGGGGAGGACAGTGCCTGATTATAAAAGGAAAGTGTCAGAAATTCAGAGTGGAAGATAATGATAAAATGTACAGGGAAAAAATACATTTGACAAAATGTAAAATGGCCTCCAAGAGCATTATAAAGGTCTGGGCCTCTCAGACTCCTGGGGAGTGTCAGGTAATTAAATATCACTTTAGACTATTATCTCTCTGGCAGGAAGAGACACTCTTTAGTCTGGTTGGGAGACGCAAGCTGGGAGGAAGAGTCAGTGACACGCCTCTTCCTCTGTCCTCTCAGGAGGCCACATCTCATCTGCACCTGGAATATCTGAAATCTGAAAATACCTGGAATCACCTGGAATATTGCTCTCTAGCCAATTAGTCACTTACCTCTCTCTGTGAGGGTTTTAGGCGAAACAGCGATGAGCCAAACGCGACAACAGAGAAAGGGAATAATCCCTGGCAGCTCCCTAGTAAAAACAGGGATAGCCACGAGAAAACCGGGCAGAGAAAATAAGCAGAATGTACTACAGCAAAAGGCTATAGTGAGAGCAGAAAAAATAAGACACCTTCGGAACTTCACTACATAGCCCGATAACTGGTGAAAATAATGAAACAAATATAAAACTCGCACTCTCAAAATGGGGAGAGTGGGAGCGGAAATAGGAGGGAGAGAGAGAAAGGAGAAATAAATAATCTCCAAGCTTCCAAAAGAACAGGAGAAAACTGTCTCTAAAGAAAAATAAATAAAGAATGTCTCTCTTAGAGGCAGTAAAACACAACCCTGTCGTTCGTGAAGCACGAAGCAATAGTGAAGCACCTGGATGTAGAATTCCAGGGCTTAAATACCTGGCAGCAGGTAAGCCAGGTGAAAACACTAATAGACCAGGTGAAAACACTAATAGGCCAGGTGAAAACACTAATAGACCAGGTGAAAACACTAATAGACCAGGTGAAAACACTAATAGGCCAGGTGAAAACACTAATAGGCCAGGTGAAAACACTAATAGACCAGGTGAAAACACTAATAGGCCAGGTGAAAACACTAATAGACCAGGTGAAAACACTAATAGGCCAGGTGAAAACACTAATAGGCCAGGTGAAAACACTAATAGGCCAGGTGAAAACACTAATAGGCCAGGTGAAAACACTAATAGACCAGGTGAAAACACTAATAGGCCAGGTGAAAACACTAATAGAACAGGTGAAAACACTAATAGACCAGGTGAAAACACTAATAGGCCAGGTGAAAACACTAATAGGCCAGGTGAAAACACTAATAGGCCAGGTGAAAACACTAATAGGCCAGGTGAAAACACTAATAGACCAGGTGAAAACACTAATAGGCCAGGTGAAAACACTAATAGGCCAGGTGAAAACACTAATAGACCAGGTGAAAACACTAATAGGCCAGGTGAAAACACTAATAGACCAGGTGAAAACACTAATAGGCCAGGTGAAAACACTAATAGACCAGGTGAAAACACTAATAGGCCAGGTGAAAACACTAATAGGCCAGGTGAAAACACTAATAGACCAGGTGAAAACACTAATAGGCCAGGTGAAAACACTAATAGGCCAGGTGAAAACACTAATAGACCAGGTGAAAACACTAATAGGCCAGGTGAAAACACTAATAGACCAGGTGAAAACACTAATAGGCCAGGTGAAAACACTAATAGACCAGGTGAAAACACTAATAGACCAGGTGAAAACACTAATAGACCAGGCGACAACACTAATAGACCAGGTGAAAACACTAATAGACCAGGTGAAAACACTAATAGACCAGGTGAAAACACTAATAGACCAGGTGAAAACACTAATAGGCGGGGCGAAGCAAAACCCCGCAATGGAGTACAGAAAATCCGATAGATCGGAAAACGAAGTAGAAAGCGAGGAAACAGGCAGCGGCCATGACACTCTCCTCCCGCTGCCTCTTGCCAGGTTAAAGGTTAATTTGGACAGAAAATGAAACATTATTCATGTGAAACTGTGCATTCAAATATAAATGGTATTTGTACCAGGGCCAGGTTAACCAAGGGGCTTACCCGAGTGAAGTAATGAGCTAACAAGCCTTACAGGCCTGAGAGAGAGGGAGGGAGAGAAAGGAGGAGGGGAGAGAGAGGGAGAGAGAGAAAAGAGGAGGGGAGAGAGAGCGAGAGACAGAAAGAGAGAGAGAGAGAGAGGAGGGGAGAGGGAGAGAGAAATAAAGAGAGAGAGAATGAGAGAATGAGAAAGAAAGAAGAGAGGAGGGGAGAGAGAGAAGGAAAGAGAGAGAGAGAGAGAGAGAGAGAGAGAGAGAGAGAGAGAGAGAGAAAGAGAGAGAGAGAGTGACATATTTGAAAACTTTTCCCTTAACTGTCTGGGACACAGGACGCACAACAGTTTCACTAAAATGTACAAAACTGCACCAAAAGGGTTTATTTTGTAACCTGAAAGGCTGCTCAGCAAGGAAGAAGCCACTACTCCATAACCACCATAAAAAAGCCAGACTACAGTTTGCAACTGCACATGGGGACAAAGATCTTACTTTTTATAGAAATGACCATTGTTATGTTTGGAGGAAAAAGGGTGAGGCTTGCAAGCCGAAGAACACCATCCCAACCGTGAAGCACAGGGTGGCAGCATCATGCTATGGGGGTGCTTTGCTGCAGGGACTGGTGCAATTGAATTGAATTGAAATATTCAATTGAATATTTCAGAGTAAATTCTGCAAAGGTGAGAATATTTCTGGCCCTTCTCCAAAAAAAAACTGTCAAACTCTTATTTAAAAAAAGGCTTTGTGGCAACTTGTATTTATATATAATAAGCATTGTATTTATATATAATAAGCATTGTATTTATATATAATAAGCATTGTATTTATATATAATAAGCATTGTATTTATATATAATAAGCATTGTATTTATATATAATAAGCATTGTATTTATATATAATAAGGCAATACAGCAAGCACTCTATTACATGTCACCTCCAGGAATGAAATCTCACTGTGAGATTCAGGACTCAAACATTCAATCTTCAGTTATATTCGCTGCTAAAGAGACACATTTAAGCAGAAAGCCTCCTGTAGCCGTGTGTCTCTCCCTGGCCATTCTGCTCTTGATTTAATATATTCCCCCACTCCGTGGATCTGAATGAACTGGCAAACATTAATGCAGGAAAGCACAATCTGATACACTAAATACAACACAACACACTAACCAGTCCTGCCATGTGATTACAAACAACACAACACACTAACCAGTCAAGCAGTGTGGATAAAAACAACACAACACACTAACCAGTCCTGCAGTGTGGATAAAAACAACACAACACACTAACCAGTCCTGCAGTGTGGATACAAACAACACAACACACTAACCAGTCCTGCAGTGTGGATACAAACAACACAACACACTAACCAGTCCTGCAGTGTGCATAAAAACAACACAACACACTAACCAGTCCTGCAGTGTGGATACAAACAACACAACACACTAACCAGTCCTGCAGTGTGCATAAAAACAACACAACACACTAACCAGTCCTGCAGTGTGGATACAAAATACAAAACAACGCACTAACCAGTCCTGCAGTGTGGATAAAAACAACACAACACACTAACCAGTCCTGCAGTGTGGATACAAACAACACAACACAATAACCAGTCCTGCAGTGTGGATAAAAACAACACAACACACTAACCAGTCCTGCGGTGTGGATACAAACAACACAACACACTAACCAGTCCTGCAGTGTGGATAAAAACAACACAACACACTAACCAGTCCTGCAGTGTGGATAAAAACAACACAACACACTAACCAGTCCTGCAGTGTGGATAAAAACAACACAACACACTAACCAGTCAAGCAGTGTGGATAAAAACAACACAACACACTAACCAGTCAAGCAGTGTGGATACAAACAACACAACACACTAACCAGTCCTGCAGTGTGGATAAAAACAACACAACACACTAACCAGTCCTGCAGTGTGGATAAAAACAACACAACACACTAACCAGTCCTGCAGTGTGGATAAAAACAACACAACACACTAACCAGTCCTGCAGTGTGGATAAAAACAACACAACACACTAACCAGTCCTGCAGTGTGGATAAAAACAACACAACACACTAACCAGTCAAGCAGTGTGGAAAAAAACAACACAACACACTAACCAGTCAAGCAGTGTGGATAAAAACAACACAACACACTAACCAGTCCTGCAGTGTGGATAAAAACAACACAACACACTAACCAGTCCTGCAGTGTGGATAAAAACAACACAACACACTAACCAATCCTGCAGTGTGGATAAAAACAACACAACACACTAACCAGTCCTGCAGTGTGGATAAAAACAACACAACACACTAACCAGTCCTGCAGTGTGGATAAAAACAACACAACACACTAAGCAGTCCTGCAGTGTGGATAAAAACAACACAACACACTAACCAGTCCTGCAGTGTGGATAAAAACAACACAACACACTAACCAGTCCTGCAGTGTGGATAAAAACAACACAACACACTAACCAGTCCTGCAGTGTGGATAAAAACAACACAACACACTAACCAGTCAAGCAGTGTGGATACAAACAACACAACACACTAACCAGTCCTGCAGTGTGGATAAAAACAACACAACACACTAACCAGTCCTGCAGTGTGGATAAAAACAACACAACACACTAACCAGTCCTGCAGTGTGGATAAAAACAACACAACACACTAACCAGTCCTGCAGTGTGGATAAAAACAACACAACACACTAACCAATCCTGCAGTGTGGATAAAAACAACACAACACACTAACCAGTCCTGCAGTGTGGATAAAAACAACACAACACACTAACCAGTCCTGCAGTGTGGATAAAAACAACACAACACACTAAGCAGTCCTGCAGTGTGGATAAAAACAACACAACACACTAACCAGTCCTGCAGTGTGGATAAAAACAACACAACACACTAACCAGTCCTGCAGTGTGGATAAAAACAACACAACACACTAACCAGTCCTGCAGTGTGGATAAAAACAACACAACACACTAACCAATCCTGCAGTGTGGATAAAAACAACACAACACACTAACCAGTCCTGCAGTGTGGATAAAAACAACACAACACACTAACCAGTCCTGCAGTGTGGATAAAAACAACACAACACACTAACCAGTCCTGCAGTGTGGATAAAAAACAACACAACACACTAACCAGTCAAGCAGTGTGGATAAAAACAACACAACACACTAACCAGTCCTGCAGTGTGGATAAAAACAACACAACACACTAACCAGTCCTGCAGTGTGGATAAAAACAACACAACACACTAACCAATCCTGCAGTGTGGATAAAAACAACACAACACACTAACCAGTCCTTCAGTGTGGATAAAAACAACACAACACACTAACCAGTCCTGCAGTGTGGATAAAAACAACACAACACACTAACCAGTCCTGCAGTGTGGATAAAAACAACACAACACACTAACCAGTCAAGCAGTGTGGATAAAAACAACACAACACACTAACCAGTCCTGCAGTGTGGATAAAAACAACACAACACACTAACCAGTCCTGCAGTGTGGATAAAAACAACACAACACACTAACCAATCCTGCAGTGTGGATAAAAACAACACAACACACTAACCAGTCCTGCAGTGTGGATAAAAACAACACAACACACTAACCAGTCAAGCAACAAATACCCTATTCTATCACCCCAGGGGAGCTCATATCATGGCCCGGTAACTACACAAGTTCAGTTGTGCTTTAACGGGGTTAGTCTTTAAGAGAAATTACCAATAATGAGTTGGATACACCTTTGATGTAAAGATGTCAAATACTTTTGTTGGCTTTTTTGCTGTCATGGCAGTAGTTCTGTGTATAAACCAGCCAGCAAAGGCAATCAGAGGCAGAGAAATATCACAGTTTAACCAGTGAGGGCCAATCAGAAGCAGAGAAATATCACAGTTTAACCAGTGAGGTCCAATCAGAAGCAGAGAAATATCACAGTTTAACCAGTGAGGGCCAATCAGAAGCAGAGAAATATCACAGTTTAACCAGTGAGGTCCAATCAGAAGCAGAGAAATATCACAGTTTAACCAGTGAGGGCCAATCAGAAGCAGAGAAATATCACAGTTTAACCAGTGAGGTCCAATCAGAAGCAGAGAAATATCACAGTTTAACCAGTGAGGGCCAATCAGAAGCAGAGAAATATCACAGTTTAACCAGTGAGGGCCAATCAGAAGCAGAGAAACATCACAGTTTAACCAGTGAGGGCCAATCAGAAGCAGAGAAATCTCACAGTTAACCAAGCGCGGGCCAATCAGACGGCTGCAGTATATCACACATAAGTGGAACAGCGTGCCCACAGCTGCCGCCACACAATTAGAGATGATTAGCTGGGAAATGTCAGCATGTCTTTGCCACAGCTGGAGAGAGCGCCAGTCTCTCTGTTTAAAGCCCATGACAGCAGACGGCTACACTAGCAGTGATCACCGTGCCGTGTACCAGATACCACACTCCTCCAGGGCTCGCCAAGATGGCAAAATTAGAGCCATAACAACTCATTATTACAGTGCCCAGTCCGTCAGCATTAGGGTGCTCTTTTCATAACTCCGCGAGAACAAATGAAAACTTGTGAAACTAAAAGTGATTGTGTAAACAGTCTGATCATCTCAGGAGTACGCTCTTTCTGCAGGTGCAAGCGCTCCATTCAGTGGCTGATGGGTATCGCCTTGTTTCTCTGTGACAAGAGGGTAAAATAGTGTAACTCTCTTGTTTTGCCAACTTTTCATCCATAAGATCTTATTTTTTGTATTTTACCCATACTGTGTGTTCATACTCACTGCTGTTACCCATACTGTGTGTTCATACTCACTGCTGTTACCCATACTGTGTGGTTCATACTCACTGCTGAAACCCATACTGTGTGTTCATACTCACTGCTGTTACCCATACTGTGTGTTCATACTCACTGCTGCAACCCATACTGTGTGTTCATACTCACTGCTAAAACCCATACTGTGTGTTCATACTCACTGCTGTTACCCATACTGTGTGTTCATACTCACTGCTGTTACCCATACTGTGTGTTCATACTCACTGCTGTTACCCATACTGTGTGGTTCATACTCACTGCTGAAACCCATACTGTGTGTTCATACTCACTGCTGTTACCCATACTGTGTGTTCATACTCACTGCTGCAACCCATACTGTGTGTTCATACTCACTGCTGAAACCCATACTGTGTGTTCATACTCACTGCTGTTACCCATACTGTTTGTTCATACTCACTGCTGTTACCCATACTGTGTGTTCATACTCACTGCTGTTACCCATACTGTGTGTTCATACTCACTGCTGTTACCCATACTGTGTGGTTCATACTCACTGCTGAAACCCATACTGTGTGTTCATACTCACCACTGCGGTTACCCATACTGTGTGTTCATACTCACTGCTGCAACCCATACTGTGTGTTCATACTCACTGCTGTAACCCATACTGTGTGTTCATACTCACTGCTGTAATCCATACTGTGTGTTCATACTCACTGCTGTAACCCATACTGTGTGTTCATACTCACTGCTGTAACCCATACTGTGTGTTCATACTCACTGCTGCAACCCATACTTTGTGTTCATACTCACTGCTGAAGCCTGCTCTATGACAAGCGCATACTCTCCTCTGCAAAGCCAACCGCCGCTTCTCATGACTGCGCAGTCCCTGAGTCAGAGCCCTCAGTGTGCAGCTCTGCAGACAGACAGACAGACAGACAGACTGTATACAGCTTGTGCAGACAGACAGACAGACAGACTGTGTACAGCTTATGCAGACAGACAGATAGACTGTGTACAGCTTGTGCAGACAGACAGACTGCGTTCAGCTTGTGCAGACAGACAGACAGACAGTGTACAGCTTTGTGCACAGACAGACAGACTGTGTACAGCTTGTGCAGACAGACAGACAGACAGACTGTATACAGCTTGTGCAGACAGACAGACAGACTGTGTACAGCTTGTGCAAACAGACAGACAGACTGTGTACAGCTTGTGCAAACAGACAGACAGACTGTATACAGCTTGTGCAGACAGACAGACAGACTGTGTACAGCTTTGTGCAGACAGACAGACAAACTGCAGCTTGTGCAGACAGACAGACTGCCTGCAGAAGACGTTATATGAAGGCAAAAAAAGTGTCTTTCTGGTCGATGGCTGTAATGTCTGATGAAGTATCCCTTCGGCTTAAAACACAGACAGTAGGAATCACCACAGTAATAAAGAAGATAAATAACGGTACTGAAGTACAGTAATTACAGTACCACAGTAATAAAGAAGATAAATAACGGTACTGAAGTACAGTAATTACAGCCGGTCGATAATAAGGGCCGTGGTGAGATAGGGGAGTAATTATGTCCAGTCATAATTAACTCAGTTCTTAGCAGTAAGTAATTACGGCCGCCTGCTTTCCCTGACCAGTCCCACTGGAAAGACCAGTCGGCTCCTGCATTTCCGCACTGTCTGAAAGATCCCAGCAGCTCAGCTGGTCACCTGCAGCGAGGGAGAAGCACAGAGCCCAGCGCAGTCTACAAGCACAGAGACCAGCACAGTCTAGAAGCACAGAGGCCAGCACAGTCTAGAAGCACAGAGCCCAGCACAGTCTAGAAGCACAGAGCCCAGCACAGTCTACAAGCACAGAGACCAGCACAGTCTATAAGCACAGAGACCAGCACAGTCTATAAGCACAGAGCCCAGCACAGTCTATAAGAACAGAGCCCAGCACAGTCTACAAGCACAGAGACCAGCACAGTCTATAAGCACAGAGCACAGCACAGTCTATAAGCACAGAGCCCAGCACAGTCTATAAGCACAGAGCCCAGCAGCACAGCCTATAAGCACAGAGCCCAGCAGCACAGCCTATAAGCACAGAGACCAGCAGCACAGTCTGTAAGCACAGAGCACAGCACAGTCTATAAGCACAGAGCCCAGCACAGTCTATAAGCACAGAGACCAGCAGCACAGTCTATAAGCACAAAGCCCAGCACAGTCTATAAGCACAGAGCCCAGCAGCACAGCCTATAAGCACAGAGACCAGCAGCACAGCCTATAAGCACAGAGACCAGCAGCACAGTCTATAAGCACAGAGACCAGCAGCACAGTCTGTAAGCACAGAGACCAGCAGCACAGCCTATAAGCACAGAGACCAGCAGCACTATTCAATTTAATTCAATTCAATTCAATTTTATTTGTATAGCACTTTTTACACAAAGACGCTGCACAGGGAAACAGAAGAAAATTTGAGCAATAAAACCAGGCCTTAGCCCCCAACCAGCAAAACGAGGTAAAAAACTCCCCGGTAGGGGAGAAAAAACACTCAACAGTGGCGAGAGAAAACTCCCCAGTGGGAAGAAATCTCGGAAGGAACCTGGCTAGAGAGGGGGTGCCCATCCTTCGCTGGCCGGCCCGGTTTAGACTAAAGGTGGACTGAATGGTAATAGTCAATTCAATAATCAATTGAAATGGGCGGAGTGATGCATCTGGGACTCCGGTTGCGTCAAGTCGGGAGGATAAACCAAAGGAGGGACAGGTCTGGAGCAGTCTGCAAACTCAGGGTGAGGGGCATGACTGGAGCAGTCTGCAAACTCAGGGTGAGGGGCATAACTGGAGCAGTCTGCAAACTCAGGGTAAGGGGCATAACTGGAGCAGTCTGCAAACTCAGGGTGAGGGGCATAACTGGAGCAGTCTGCAAACTCAGGGTGAGGGGCATAACTGGAGCAGTCTGCAAACTCAGGGTGAGGGGCATAACTGGAGCAGTCTGCAAACTCAGGGCGAGAGGGGGACGGGCCGGAGTAATCTGCAGCTCAGGGTGAGAGGAAAAGAGAAGGTTACCCCCCCCCCCGCCATCCTTAACTATAGGATTGACTAAAGAGGTATGTTTTTAGCCTACACTTCATGTAGAGGATTTCATTGACCTCTTTGCAATTAACAGTAATTAATTGGGAAAAGTAGTTTTTAATATGCATACATAAACCAAAAAGGACTTCCTACTGATGGTATGCATCTTAACTGCCATGCTTGGAGCTAATTCAATGAATAAAGTATTGCATTTGGGAGCTACCGTCACTGGGTCAGTTGTACAATACAGTCAGTGAACAATCTTACTTTAAATTAATCTGGGAGCGACTCAGTTTTATTTCTTTTGTTTAAAATTTGATTTAGTGTCCCTGATGCTAATGCTACAGTTAATTAGCTCAGCATGATAATATTTCTTCTTTGCAGTTCTTAGGAGTTCCAACAATGAGATTTCATTTATTTCCATATTCTAGGCATTCCCTTAAGCTGAAAGGAACTGGGTTTAAGGTCTACTTAGTGAATTATTGAATAACTTTTTTTTTACCATACAAATGACTTTCCCAAGGTCAGCCAAAAAGCTTTGAATAATTAGAATTATATCCCTTTTTCCTTCCCATAAGGAAAGGACATATTAAATACACTGCCTGGCCAAAAAAAAAGTCGCAGTTGCACCAGTCATGCATAGTGCCCACTGTACAAGCCCCTGGAGGCAGTATTATGATCTGGGGTTGCTTCAATTGGTCAGGTCTAGGCTCAGCAACGTTATGCAGCAATAAAATGAACTCAGCTGAGTACCTGAATGACCAGGTTATCCCATCAATGGGCATATTCCAGGACGACAATGCCAAGATTCATCGGGCTCAAATTGTGAAAGAGTGGTTCAGGGAGCATGAGGAATCATTTTCACACATTAATTAGCCACCAGAGTCCAGACCTTAACCCCATTGAAAGTCTTTGGGATGTGCTGGAGAAGACTTCACGGAGTGGTTAGACTCTCCCGTCGTCAATACAAGATCTCGGCAGAAAATTAAGGCAAGTCTGGACGGAAATAAATGTTGTGACGTTGCATAAGGTTGTCGAAACAATGCCACAACAAATGTGCCCCGTAATCAAAGCTAAAGGCGGTCCAACAAAATATTACAGTGTGCGACTTTTTTTTTGGCCGGGCAGTGTAGCTGTGCTGTCTGGAATGTTTGGCCGGGCAGTGTATATACTGATGCACAGTGTATATTAAATAATGTTTACAGATTATTACTCCATGATTAAATCAAGGGGGATCATGGTGTGACACTTCCTGTAATTTAGTCACACTTCCTGCGTGTCCTTCTCTAAACATTTGATAATGCAGTCACACGTCCTGCGTGTCTTACTCTAAACGTTTGATAATGTAGTCACACGTCCTGCGTGTCCTTCTCTAAACGTTTGATAATGTAGTCACACGTCCTGCGTGTCTTACTCTAAACGTTTGATAATATAGTCACACTTCCTGCGTGTCCTTCTCTAAACGTTTGATAATATAGTCACACGTCCTGCATGTCCTTCTCTAAACGTTTGATAATATAGTCACACTTCCTGCGTGTCCTTCTCTAAACGTTTGATAATGCAGTCACACGTCCTGCGTGTCCTTCTCTAAACGTTTGATAATATAGTCACACGTCCTGCGTGTCTTACTCTAAACGTTTGATAATGTAGTCACACGTCCTGCGTGTCTTACTCTAAACGTTTGATAATGCAGTCACACGTCCTGCGTGTTCTTCTCTAAACGTTTGATAATGTAGTCACACGTCCTGCGTGTCTTACTCTAAACGTTTGATAATGTAGTCACACGTCCTGCGTGTCCTTCTCTAAACGTTTGATAATGTAGTCACACTTCCTGCGTGTCCTTCTCTAAACGTTTGATAATGTAGTCACACGTCCTGCGTGTTCTTCTCTAAACGTTTGATAATGTAGTCACACTTCCTGCGTGTCCTTCTCTAAACGTTTGATAATGTAGTCACACGTCCTGCGTGTCTTACTCTAAACGTTTGATAATGTAGTCACACGTCCTGCGTGTTCTTCTCTAAACGTTTGATAATGTAGTCACACGTCCTGCGTGTCTTACTCTAAACGTTTGATAATGTAGTCACACTTCCTGCGTGTCCTTCTCTAAACGTTTGATAATGTAGTCACACGTCCTGCGTGTCTTACTCTAAACGTTTGATAATGTAGTCACACGTCCTGCGTGTCTTACTCTAAACGTTTGATAATGTAGTCACACGTCCTGCGTGTTCTTCTCTAAACGTTTGATAATGTAGTCACACGTCCTGCGTGTCTTACTCTAAACGTTTGATAATGTAGTCACACGTCCTGCATGTTCTTCTCTAAACGTTTGATAATATAGTCACACTTCCTGCGTGTTCTTCTCTAAACGTTTGATAATATAGTCACACTTCCTGCGTGTCCTTCTCTAAACGTTTGATAATGTAGTCACACGTCCTGCGTGTCCTTCTCTAAACGTTTGATAATGTAGTCACACGTCCTGCGTGTCCTTCTCTAAACGTTTGATAATATAGTCACACTTCCTGCGTGTTCTTCTCTAAACGTTTGATAATATAGTCACACTTCCTGCGTGTTCTTCTCTAAACGTTTGATAATATAGTCACACGTCCTGCGTGTCCTTCTCTAAACGTTTGATAATGCAGTCACACGTCCTGCGTGTTCTTCTCTAAACGTTTGATAATATAGTCACACTTCCTGCGTGTTCTTCTCTAAACGTTTGATAATATAGTCACACGTCCTGCGTGTCCTTCTCTAAACGTTTGATAATGTAGTCACACGTCCTGCGTGTCCTTCTCTAAACGTTTGATAATGTAGTCACACGTCCTGCGTGTCCTTCTCTAAACGTTTGATAATGTAGTCACACGTCCTGCGTGTCTTACTCTAAACGTTTGATAATGTAGTCACACGTCCTGCGTGTCTTACTCTAAACGTTTGATAATGTAGTCACACGTCCTGCGTGTCTTACTCTAAACGTTTGATAATGTAGTCACACGTCCTGCGTGTTCTTCTCTAAACGTTTGATAATGTAGTCACACATCCTGCGTGTTCTTCTCTAAACGTTTGATAATATAGTCACACTTCCTGCGTGTTCTTCTCTAAACGTTTGATAATATAGTCACACGTCCTGCGTGTCCTTCTCTAAACGTTTGATAATGCAGTCACACGTCCTGCGTGTTCTTCTCTAAACGTTTGATAATATAGTCACACTTCCTGCGTGTTCTTCTCTAAACGTTTGATAATATAGTCACACGTCCTGCGTGTCCTGCTCTAAACGTTTGATAATGCAGTCACACGTCCTACGTGTTCTTCTCTAAACGTTTGATAATATAGTCACACTTCCTGCGTGTCCTTCTCTAAACGTTTGATAATATAGTCACACGTCCTGCATGTCCTTCTCTAAACGTTTGATAATGTAGTTACACGTCCTGCGTGTCCTTCTCTAAACGTTTGATAATGCAGTCACACGTCCTGCGTGTCCTTCTCTAAACGTTTGATAATATAGTCACACGTCCTGCGTGTTCTTCTCTAAACGTTTGATAATATAGTCACACGTCCTGCATGTCCTTCTCTAAACGTTTGATAATGTAGTTACACGTCCTGCGTGTCCTTCTCTAAACGTTTGATAATGCAGTCACACGTCCTGCGTGTCCTTCTCTAAACGTTTGATAATATAGTCACACTTCCTGCGTGTCCTTCTCTAAACGTTTGATAATATAGTCACACTTCCTGCGTGTCCTTCTCTAAACGTTTGATAATATAGTCACACGTCCTGCATGTCCTTCTCTAAACGTTTGATAATGTAGTTACACGTCCTGCGTGTCCTTCTCTAAACGTTTGATAATATATTCACACTTATCCAATATTCCTGTCAACTTAAAGGTTACAAAATGAGAGCACTGCAAACATAACGCACCCATGAAAAAAGAGCTCATTTAAGTATTAGTGTAATGTTCAACAGGCTGGCGCGTCATTCCACAGGTTCAGCAGTTTCTAGCCTCGCAACATCGATATCGCGAGCGCAGCCGCTGTATCTAACCACAGTTCCGGGGTGATAACTATCTTCCGAAATATCCTGCGTACACATGACGTTTCAGAAAAAACCCCCCCAATGTTAAAACCATCGTCTCCAAATGACGTACACGTAAAAAAATGGAAATATATTTAAGAGAAAGAAGAGGGAACAGA
This sequence comes from Synaphobranchus kaupii, assembly GCA_029718625.1. Lineage (NCBI taxonomy): Eukaryota > Metazoa > Chordata > Actinopteri > Anguilliformes > Synaphobranchidae > Synaphobranchus > Synaphobranchus kaupii. Next base: position 81,423,399 of record CM056381.1, read on the forward strand.
GTATCCGGGGAGAGCGCAGTGTGTACAGGATTCCCCTCCTTTGCTTTCCTTTCTTACCGGAATGAGGAGATGGTTGCCGCTGACAACAGCAGAGTGTCCCTGAGTGGTTGGTCTTCCTGCGCAGGAGGAGGAAGGAGCCGCTCCGGTGTTCCACGGAAGTTTGTTAATGAGCGGGAGAGGAGGAGGAGGAGGAGGGAGGAGGAGGAGGGCAGGGCAGGGCGGGGCAGGGCGGGGCGGGGCGGGGCAGGGCGGGGCAGGGGGGCTCATAACCCGTATTGCTTCATTTATACAGCCTTCTTTGCTCATCTTTATTAAGGGCACTGTACACATAATAGTGTTTGTGTATGATAGTGTTTGTGTATGATAGTGTTTGTGTATGATAGTGTTTGTGTATGATAGTGTCTGTGTATGATAGTGTTTGTGTATGATAGTGTCTGTGTATGATAGTGTTTGTGTATGATAGTGTCTGTGTATGATAGTGTTTGTGTATGATAGTGTTTGTGTATGATAGTGTTTGTGTATGATAGTGTTTGTGTATGATAGTGTCTGTGTATGATAGTGTCTGTGTATGATAGTGTTTGTGTATGATAGTGTCTGTGTATGATAGTGTCTGTGTATGATAGTGTTTGTGTATGATAGTGTTTGTGTATGATAGTGTTTGTGTATGATAGTGTCTGTGTATGATAGTGTTTGTGTATGATAGTGTTTGTGTATGATAGTGTTTGTGTATGATAGTGTCTGTGTATGATAGTGTCTGTGTATGATAGTGTTTGTGTATGATAGTGTCTGTGTATGATAGTGTTTGTGTATGATAGTGTTTGTGTATGATAGTGTTTGTGTATGATAGTGTCTGTGTATGATAGTGTTTGTGTATGATAGTGTCTGTGTATGATAGTGTTTGTGTATGATAGTGTTTGTGTATGATAGTGTCTGTGTATGATAGTGTCTGTGTATGATAGTGTTTGTGTATGATAGTGTTTGTGTATGATAGTGTTTGTGTATGATAGTGTTTGTGTATGATAGTGTCTGTGTATGATAGTGTTTGTGTATGATAGTGTTTGTGTATGATAGTGTCTGTGTATGATAGTGTTTGTGTATGATAGTGTTTGTGTATGATAGTGTTTGTGTATGATTACGTTTAATGTTCTTTATAGAAAGGTTCTTTATTAAAAGTTTGATTTATTTTTTACATAAATGTTTTTGCCAATATCAAGTTTTTTATATAAAATATTGTAGGATTAAAAAGGTTGAAAAAGGACAACCATAAATAAATCTTTTGTTTCATTTTTATGATGTGCCTAGTGCCTATGTGCCTATGTGCCTATGTGACTATGTCCCTGCAAATTATGAAGATTTTCTGACACACAGAAATGTCACTATGGCTTTTCGAAAAGCCCCTTTGAAGCGTCTCCTGTCCAAAAATAGCAGACACCAGCTTGTTCGCTGTTCTGAAGAAGCTTCTGGAAAGCCAGCCCTGGGGGAGATATGGGGGGGGGGGGGGGGGGGGTCTTGAGTTTGAGTCCAGCAGTGAGCAAGCGAGCGACTGACAGAAGTTTGTTTTGAAGTGAACGACAGAGAGATTTCTAAAAGACACATTCCTTCGCCCCACCGTCACAAATCTGACAGAGATCAGATCTGAGACAGTGGACACTGGGTTTGAAAGAAAAACCAGACAATAATCCCTCCCTGTCTCAAACCTACAGCGCCAAGCACTATTTGAAGGCTTTGTCTGAGATATATTTAGAATAAAAGTTTATCAGATCACTGAAATGTTGATACATTAAAAAACAGACATTAATGGTAATGATAATTGTTCAATAAATCTTTGATAAAGCCTCAAGAGCATTGTTATAAATAATAAAGAAAAACATTGGGTCATCAGTGAGCAAATTGGAAAAGGATCTTGAATTGTATTTTAAAAAAAAAATCTTTTAAATTATTTATTCTGTTGGCTGGTGGAAGAGCGTATGATTAAATTTAAACCTAGTAAATTCATGTCCCAAAATAATCAAAATGTAATTAATTGTTTTGTGGTCAATACAAGCAGTTCAATAATTCTTTTTATGTGGACACAACACTTTTTAAAGTGATTTCAAAATGGTGTTAAACCTGCTGACACTGCAGTCTGCCAGCCCAGAGTCTCACATCCTTAGATTAAATATATCACATACTTAATTTATTATATACTTATCATATGATGCATTTATTATGATATACTTATTATATGACACACTGGTTATATGACATACCAATTACATGATATACTGATCATATTATATACTTGTATTATATGATACAGCCCAAGGTAATTGTTTAATTTAAGACCCAACATTCTCCTGTATTTTGGGAAATGACCCCAATGCATGAAGACCACCCCAGATCTATAAACATCACTCCCATCTATAGATCTGGAGAGGTCAGAAATTCAGTAATTATGGGTTGATATTAATATTAATATTCTGCCAATCTTTTCAGAGCTGTTGGAAATGGATGTCACAGAAAGAAATGAGTGCATTGATTTCAGATGAGTATTCTGCTGAACCTGTCAACAAATATTTCTTACAAAACACTCAAGTTCAATTGGATAAAAGTAGTTTGGTGGGGATTTTCTTTATCTGAAGAAGTCTTTGACAGACATTTCTGTCTCTAAAAAAACTTTCTGTGTTCAATCTTCTCAGTTGGGTCTCAGAAACTGTTTTAATCCTATTTAAGACAATGTTTGATTATCATTATTATTAATATCAAATCTACTATATTCAAAAAGTCAGGTGTAAATGTAAGCTCTTGAGAAACTTGAGAAATGTATTTATTATTTATCAATTATCAACAGTATTTCTCTGTTTTTCTATCCAAGCGATATTTAACTCGTAAACATTTTACCACAAAATTTCCATTTTAGATTCTTAGTTGAAAGATGTTAATTAAAGGTTAACAGGGGCTCTCACCGCAAGGTACTGCAGGATCTGTTGGTTTTTTAATTTAGGCCCATGAGACCAGGTGAGGTGAGCTAATTTAGGCCCATGAGACCAGGTGAGCTGATTTAGGCCCATGAGACCAGGTGAGCTGATTTAGGCCCATGAGACCAGGCGAGCTGATTTAGGCCCATGAGACCAGGTGAGCTGATTTAGGCCCATGAGACCAGGTGAGCTGATTTAGGCCCATGAAACCAGGTGAGCTGATTTAGGCCCATGAAACCAGGTGAGCTGATTTAGGCCCATGAGACCAGGTGAGCTGATTTAGGCCCATGAGACCAGGTGAGCTGATTTAGGCCCATGAGACCAGATGAGTTGATTTAGGCCCATGAGACCAGGTGAGCTGATTTAGGCCCATGAGACCAGGTGAGCTGATTTAGGCCCATGAAACCAGGTGAGCTGATTTAGGCCCATGAAACCAGGTGAGCTGATTTAGGCCCATGAGACCAGGTGAGCTGATTTAGGCCCATGAGACCAGGTGAGCTGATTTAGGCCCATGAGACCAGATGAGTTGATTTAGGCCCATGAGACCAGGTGAGCTGATTTAGGCCCATGAGACCAGGTGAGCTGATTAAGGCCCATGAGACCAGGTGAGCTGATTTAGGCCCATGAGACCAGGTGAGCTGATTTAGGCCCATGAGATCAGGTGAGCTGATTTAGGCCCATGAGACCAGGTGAGCTGATTTAGGCCCATGAAACCAGGTGAGCTGATTTAGGCCCATGAGACCAGGTGAGCTGATTTAGGCCCATGAGACCAGGTGAGCTGATTTAGGCCCATGAGACGAGGTGAGCTGATTTAGGCCCATGAGACCAGGCGAGCTGATTTAGGCCCATGAGACGAGGTGAGCTGATTTAGGCCCATGAGACCAGGCGAGCTGATTTAGGCCCATGAGACCAGGTGAGCTGATTTAGGCCCATGAGACCAGGTGAGCTGATTTAGGCCCATGAGACCAGGTGAGCTGATTTAGGCCCATGAGACCAGGTGAGCTAATTTAGGCCCATGAGACCAGGCGAGCTGATTTAGGCCCATGAGACCAGGTGAGCTGATTTAGGCCCATGAGACCAGGTGAGCTGATTTAGGCCCATGAGACCAGGTGAGCTGATTTAGGCCCATGAGACCAGGTGAGCTGATTTAGGCCCATGAGACCAGGCGAGCTGATTTAGGCCCATGAGACCAGGTGAGCTGATTTAGGCCCATGAGACCAGGCGAGCTGATTTAGGCCCATGAGACCAGGTGAGCTGATTTAGGCCCATGAGACCAGGTGAGCTGATTTAGGCCCATGAGACGAGGTGAGCTGATTTAGGCCCATGAGACCAGGTGAGGCGATGTTTATATTTGACCTGCATCTAAAGAGTTAAAGTCCAATTCCTATTTGGGATTAAAGCCCTTATTTGCCGCAGGTCTGCAGTAGTGATCTCAGGGAGTCTCTCGTTTGCTGTTGGGGGTTCAGGTTTTTGGTCTTTGTGACGGTTCTCTGTAAAAAGCGCTATACAAAATAAATGAAATTGAATTGAATTAAAACAAGGGGGAAAAATGTGATAATAAGCATCCTGGCTCAGTCCTGTGGCCAGCACACCTGAATGATGCCCCTGCTGGGACGGGGTCAGGGGTAGGAGGTCAGCCCTGACGCGGGTGGGAGGCTTGGCATCTGGCGGGCATGTGGTGATGTCACAGTGCCTCTGTGCTGCGATTGGCAGAGAGCCAGGCAGTTGAGGGCAGATGGGAAGCTTGTGTGCAGAACGCCTTCTCCAAAGTGACATTAATAAAGATATTCTTTGAAAAATAGAGATGGGGAAACTTTCCAAACACCTTCTGAAATTGTTACTAAATGCATACTGACATAGCACACACCCATGTGCACACACACACAAACACACACACACACACGCGCGCGCGCGCACACACACACACAGACTGACACACACACCCATGAGCCCACACACATAACTACGGTTGTCACTTTTTCTCCCGGGAAAATGTGACATTTTTAATATGTAATTAAGGGTTCAAAATAAGAGCGCTCCATCCCACCTCAGAAGTGCCATTTGGAAATATTATGGGTTCTGTGCCATTGGAGACAAAATAATAACCAAGGAGAAAGTCCCCTGCAAGGTATTCAAGCAGCAACTGCCCTACTAACCCCTCCAACTGCCCTACTAACCCTCCAACTGCCCGACAAACCCTCCAACTGCCCTACTAACCCTTCAAACACCTTTCTCCCCTCCAAAGGAGATTGATCAGTTCAGTTTAGTTTGAGTAAGCCATGCCATTGTTGTGAATTAATGATGGACTCGTGCGTTATGAGTTTTTCTTTCGTCTCAGTGACAGTTGATCTACGGAGTCATTTTATTGATGTTAATTACACATTTAGGCAATGTTTTAATGTTTTAAATTTTGACGGTAGAAAATTGGAACAAATTCGAAAAAATGTGTCCATTTTGAGATATTCGTTCAAACTCCATTTTTGGGCAGCCCTAATACACACACACACAGACACACTCTCTCTCTCACACACACACACAGACACACACAGACACTCTCTCTCTCTCTCTCTCTCTCTCTCTCTCTCTCTCTCTCTCTCTCTCTCACACACACACACACACACACCTTCACTAGCGGCTAGGGGTCCTGATTACCGGCTCTCAGTAGCTTGCACAAATAGCTATAGTACTGTTCTAAAATAACCTAAAATGAATGTCTTGCTAATGGAAACGTGTTAGCCATTCACATGTACTTGTTAGTTCATAAAGTTATTACTTTGTGAAAAAGCGTTCCGGTAATTTTTTCTTTTTTGTTGCATATTTATATAAAGCAGTTAAAAAAATTATTTTTTAATTTTTATTTTTTTTAATTTTTTTTTTTTACAGAGTAAAAGTGTGTGAATGCCGCATATTTTAATTGTTAAGTTAAGGACTTGCTAATGGATCTGTTATCCGTATAGCTATTGATGTGAGGACCCCAGTATATTTTTCCAGTGTTCGTGCTAATGAAATTCTGTTTTACACTCCCTGCTCTGTTCCACCTGAATGCAGTCACCAGGACTAGGCCAGATTTCCTCACAAACCCAGCAGTGAGTCACGCTGTCGGAGAGAAAAATCTGACGTTTAGGAACGACATTGTTTGGGGACCTACTGATTCAGAACACCCAGAGTAGAAGAGGTCAAGAAGGTCATGTGAGAAACCTTATACATATTCATAGGTATAAGAAGGTGAACTGAAGTGTTCACAAATCCATCTGGAGTAGCTAGGGCCTGTGTATGCTTAAATATGTGAGTACAGCTTGTGTACGTTTAAATATGTGAGTAGAGCTTGTGCACGTTTAAATATGTGAGTAGAGCTTGTGGACGTTTAAATATGTGAGTAGAGCTTGTGGATGTTTAAATATGTGAGTAGAGCTTGTGTACGTTTAAATATGTGAGTAGAGCTTGTGGAAGTTTAAATATGTGAGTAGAGCTTGTGCACGTTTAAATATGTGAGTAGAGCTTGTGGACGTTTAAATATGTGAGTAGAGCTTGTGGATGTTTAAATATGTGAGTAGAGCTTGTGTACGTTTAAATATGTGAGTAGAGCTTGTGTATGTTTAAATATGTGAGTAGAGCTTGTGTACGTTTAAATATGTGAGTAGAGCTTGTGTACGTTTAAATATGTGAGTAGAGTTTGTGGATGTTTAAATATGTGAGTAGAGCTTGTGTACGTTTAAATATGTGAGTAGAGCTTGTGTACGTTTAAATATGTGAGTAGAGTTTGTGGACGTTTAAATATGTGAGTAGAGCTTGTGGATGTTTAAATATGTGAGTAGAGCTTGTGTACGTTTAAATATGTGAGTAGAGCTTGTGGAAGTTTAAATATGTGAGTAGAGCTTGTGTATGTTTAAATATGTGAGTAGAGCATGTGGACGTTTAAATATGTGAGTAGAGCTTGTGTATGTTTAAATATGTGAGTAGAGCTTGTGTACATTTAAATATGTGAGTAGAGCTTGTGTACGTTTAAATATGTGAGTAGAGCATGTGGACGTTTAAATATGTGAGTAGAGCATGTGGACGTTTAAATATGTGAGTAGAGCTTGTGTATGTTTAAATATGTGAGTAGAGCATGTGGACGTTTAAATATGTGAGTAGAGCATGTGGACGTTTAAATATGTGAGTAGAGCTTGTGTATGTTTAAATATGTGAGTAGAGCATGTGGACGTTTAAATATGTGAGTAGAGCTTGTGGACGTTTAAATATGTGAGTAGAGCTTGTGGATGTTTAAATATGTGAGTAGAGCTTGTGTACGTTTAAATATGTGAGTAGAGCTTGTGGAAGTTTAAATATGTGAGTAGAGCTTGTGCACGTTTAAATATGTGAGTAGAGCTTGTGGACGTTTAAATATGTGAGTAGAGCTTGTGGATGTTTAAATATGTGAGTAGAGCTTGTGTACGTTTAAATATGTGAGTAGAGCTTGTGTATGTTTAAATATGTGAGTAGAGCTTGTGTACGTTTAAATATGTGAGTAGAGCTTGTGTACGTTTAAATATGTGAGTAGAGTTTGTGGATGTTTAAATATGTGAGTAGAGCTTGTGTACGTTTAAATATGTGAGTAGAGCTTGTGTACGTTTAAATATGTGAGTAGAGTTTGTGGACGTTTAAATATGTGAGTAGAGCTTGTGGATGTTTAAATATGTGAGTAGAGCTTGTGTACGTTTAAATATGTGAGTAGAGCTTGTGGAAGTTTAAATATGTGAGTAGAGCTTGTGTATGTTTAAATATGTGAGTAGAGCATGTGGACGTTTAAATATGTGAGTAGAGCTTGTGTATGTTTAAATATGTGAGTAGAGCTTGTGTACATTTAAATATGTGAGTAGAGCTTGTGTACGTTTAAATATGTGAGTAGAGCATGTGGACGTTTAAATATGTGAGTAGAGCATGTGGACGTTTAAATATGTGAGTAGAGCTTGTGTATGTTTAAATATGTGAGTAGAGCATGTGGACGTTTAAATATGTGAGTAGAGCATGTGGACGTTTAAATATGTGAGTAGAGCTTGTGTATGTTTAAATATGTGAGTAGAGCATGTGGACGTTTAAATATGTGAGTAGAGCTTGTGTACGTTTAAATATGTGAGTAGAGCATGTGGACGTTTAAATATGTGAGTAGAGCTTGTGTATGTTTAAATATGTGAGTAGAGCATGTGGACGTTTAAATATGTGAGTAGAGCATGTGGACGTTTAAATATGTGAGTAGAGCTTGTGTATGTTTAAATATGTGAGTAGAGCTTGTGTACGTTTAAATATGTGAGTAGAGCTTGTGTATGTTTAAATATGTGAGTAGAGCTTGTGTATGTTTAAATATGTGAGTAGAGCTTGTGTATGTTTAAATATGTGTAGAATACAGTCAAACATACCCTAATGGCAGGACTAGACTGATCATGCTTTTTTACTTTCGCAGAATAACAGCGGATCAAATGTTTTCAAATGTGTCCTGTGTTTTGCACTGCTACTCAACACCATTAAATACAAAACCACTACTACTAGACACCTAAACACACTAAACAAAAAACAAAAAAAACTCTTTCCTCTTCCATATGACCTGATTTGTGCACTCGTTGACATTAATCCATTATGGAAATTAATTGGATGATTTTAAATGCATTGAAGTGCCTCACAATTCTGTTTTTGTTTTTATATTTAGTTTTATTCCTTTTTCCCCACTGGGCTGTAGGTGCACTTCAGTTTGCTTTATGGAACTCATCAGTGAAAGTGGAACGTTGTTTAGCGACATATCAGAGTAAAGTAGTGCGGTTGTTGAAACACGCCTTTAGATACACTTGTCAAAAAGGCACAACAGCTTCAAGCGCCCTTTTAAAAAGAGAAGAAGTACTTTTTTGGACAGCTCACATGCCCAAAAAAAACTGTCACCCTTACTCTGTTTTTGAGCAGTGAAGACGATGGCTCTGTTCCTAAGCAGTGAAGACGATGGTTCTGTTTCAGAGCGATGAAGACGATGGTTCTGTTTCAGAGCGATGAAGACGATGGTTCTGTTTCAGAGTGATGAAGACGATGGTTCTGTTTCAGAGCGATGAAGATGATGGTTCTGTTTCAGAGCGATGAAGACGATGGTTCTGTTTCAGAGCGGTGAAGACGATGGTTCTGTTTCAGAGCGATGAAGACGATGGTTCTGTTTCAGAGCGGTGAAGACGATGGTTCTGTTTCAGAGCGGTGAAGATGATGGTTCTGTTTCAGAGCGATGAAGATGATGGTTCTGTTTCAGAGCGATGAAGACGATGGTTCTGTTTCAGAGCGATGAAGACGATGGTTCTGTTTCAGAGCGGTGAAGACGATGGTTCTGTTTCAGAGCGGTGAAGATGATGGTTCTGTTTCAGAGCGATGAAGACGATGGTTCTGTTTCAGAGCGGTGAAGACGATGGTTCTGTTTCAGAGCGATGAAGACGATGGTTCTGTTTCAGAGCGGTGAAGACGATGGCTCAGTTTGTGGGCAGTGAAGACGATGGTTCTGTTTCAGAGCGATGAAGACGATGGTTCTGTTTCAGAGCGATGAAGACGATGGTTGTTTCAGAGCGATGAAGACGATGGTTCTGTTTCAGAGCGGTGAAGATGATGGTTCTGTTTCAGAGCGATGAAGACGATGGTTCTGTTTCAGAGCGGTGAAGACGATGGTTCTGTTTCAGAGCGATGAAGACGATGGTTCTGTTTCAGAGCGGTGAAGACGATGGCTCAGTTTGTGGGCAGTGAAGACGATGGTTCTGTTTCAGAGCGATGAAGACGATGGTTCTGTTTCAGAGCGATGAAGACGATGGTTGTTTCAGAGCGATGAAGACGATGGTTCTGTTTCAGAGCGATGAAGACGATGGTTCTGTTTCAGAGCGATGAAGACGATGGTTGTTTCAGAGCGATGAAGACGATGTGAAAGCCAGTGAGCCCGTCTTGCGGACGCAGCTTTCTCAGTTATGAGAAACTCTCTTCTTTCCCGCCTATTTTCCCATCAGCAGATGCTTCTCCTCTCTGTACGCCCCATTTGATGATAAAATGAAAAATTTCTCTCTGAAGTGGAACGCATTGTAGAAATGGGGGGGGGGGTTATTCATTCTATTTGGTTAGACTTGCGAATGTTTCACTTTTTACACAGTAAAAAAGACGAGATTGATTTCCATGGGGAATGTCCCAGCTAAAGAGATTAGCTTGTCATCCTTCTGGTCCTGCTGGGTTACTATATACCAATATATACCACTATATACCACTATATACCCCTCTCCAGCAGCACTCTGGTCTGAAACGAAAAGGAGAAAATCCTTTGAAATAATAAAATTTTAATCCCTAAGTTTTATTTATTTTTTGAGGTGCAAAAGCTGTAAAATCTACTAAAACCTGACTGAAAAGTCTAAGCCAATCACAGAAAGTCGTATGCTCTGCACTCCCGTGGTGGACACTGTATTAAAAATACCCGTTAGTCTTAGCAGTGCCAAGCTTCACCATGGAAACGGTTCCATTTTGCTGGATCACAATGAGCTCTGAAATCCACTGACCAAAAGAGCTCCTCTGAAATCCACTGACCAAAAGAGCTCTGAAATCCACTGACCAAAAGCTCAAAGTTGGATGGTAGAGCTCAGCCCCCCACCCCCCCCGCCCCACCCCCAAGCGATTAAAACATTTGGTAACAATTTATTTTAAGGTTCCGTTATAAATAATTTGTAAACCAAACGAAGGCTTTACAAATATCAGTTATGATGTCTTATTAAGTTATCTGTACTTAATTCATATGAATACATTATAAACTGTGGCCAATTTAGTTTAAGTGGTGCAGTTGAGTTTATGAATGTGTCATATACATACATTTCACACATATGAATTATTAAGAAATGCTTCACAAATATGAGTTTTTATAATAAGTCATTATTAGAAAACACCTTATAAATGGTTACTAGATAGTTTACTAATGGTTTACAAATTCTTTATAACGGAACCTTAAAATAAAGTGTTACCAAACATTTACACGGAAACCCAAGCGGATATTAAGAAATATCGTATCCTCAACATCATATGGATCTCCTGAGACCCACAAAGCAAACATAAAAATGTATCTGCGATTCTTCTGTGTAAAAGAAAGAGTATAAAATGGCTTCGGTGTAAAAGAAAGTGTATAAAATGGCTTCTGTGTAAAAGAAAATGTATACAATGGCTTCTGTGTAAAAGAAAGTGTATAAAATGGCTTCTGTGTAAAAGAAAGTGTATAAAATGGCATCTGTGTAAAAGAAAGAGTATAAAATGGCTTCGGTGTAAAAGAAAGTGTATAAAATGGTTTCTGTGTAAAAGAAAATGCATAAAATGGCTTCTGTGTAAAAGAAAGTGTATAAAATGGCTTCTGTGTAAAAGTGTATAAAATGGCATCTGTGTAAAAGAAAGAGTATAAAATGGCTTCTGTGTAAAAGAAAGAGTATAAAATGGCTTCTGTGTAAAATAAAGTGTATAAAATGGCTTCTGTGTAAAATAAAGTGTATAAAATGGCTTTATTATACTTTGTTGGCTCTTTAGCAGCTGAGGATATTGTTCTAAAACAGAAAAAATTTATTTGCAATCCATCACAAATCAAATCCTTGGCAATCCATCAGTAATTCTGAGTTCGCCATGAGTCTGAAAGAGCAGTCCGAGCCCATTAGACGTTTTAGACATGCTGGTAATCCTTCTTTCAATATGCAGGTGGTGGGAAAAATACATATTTACTGATGCAATTTTATACCCGTTGGCTGTTCCTCAGTAAGAGGATTTTGGAGGATATCGGTTTCATGGTCTCTCTGGGCCCATTGAAAGCTAAGAGAGGCTCGCTTGTCACTGTGGAGTCCTTTATTTCGCTTACTGCTGGTCACATGACCGCCTACTGCTTACAGTTGGTCACATGACCACATACCACTTGTCACATGACCTCCCTGTTGGCAGAATTGAATGTGACAGAAAGTTTTAATGAGGAGTTGTTCCTCTGCTGCAGCTGACAGTGGGTTTGTTCAAACTTTTTAATGGTCTCTATAACACACACTGAAGAAGTGGCAGATGTGGTCATATGGTAGATTTATTCAGTGTAACAATTTGGGTTTATTCATGGAGAAGCACAAAATAAACCCAGATGATTATTTTTTCTAAATTGAACAGAAAGGTAACAAGCAATAAATCTGGTCGACCAGAGTTGCTAAAAATGGCGTTGTCATATTGTTAACAGGATATTTCACCTTCTTGTGACAGAAGTCATTTTGTGGAGCCTACCCCATTATATTTGCATAGCGTGAATACGAGCAACATCAGCTGTCCCTGCTGACCGTTAACGGCATCCCCGGCAGTCCCGGGTGTCAGGCTCTCCATTCTCTCCCATTCATTTTCAGCACCTCACCAAAATAAATTGTTTTAAAACACAAACTATGGCGGATAATACATCAATAAAAGAGAACACTAGGGTGAAAAGGTACGTGTTTATTTTGATATTTTATGTATTTTCAACATTTTATTACCTTTTAAAAGAAAAAGATCCGGCAAGAACCTTTGTTATTTTAACTCAGTGAAGAATCCTTGCGTACGATAAAGTTGACGATAATTCACCAACTGCAGTAGGCTACCGTTAGTTGTAGGTTTACATCATAATACAACAACAAAAAATCTAACTACGGCTTGTGTTTCTACGCAGTAGCATATCCAAAAATAGTTCCACTATTACAGCTAATTTAAACGGGACAACATCTTATAAGCTCAAAACAAACACGTACCTTCGCCGTCGTGTTCTCTTTTATTGATGTATTATTAGTTAGTTTGTGCTTTAAAAGATTAATCTTGGTGAGGTCCCGAAAATGAATGGGAGAGAATGGAGAGCCTGATACCTGGGACTACCGGGGATGCCGTTAACGGCGAGCAGGGACAGCTGAGGTTGCTCGTATTCACGCTATGCAAATATAATGGGGTAGGCTCCACAAAATTACTTATGTCACACAAAGGTGAAATATCCCTTTAAAGTGATACTGCAGTCAAAAACCGACTTTTCGCGTTGAAAACCGATGTTTTGGGTTAGACTATGATCATACACAACAGTTTTTATCCAAATATCTCATATTGCGCCGAAGTGGGTGTCGTCTGAGTTTCTGTCGGCTTACCATGTGCTGCATTTCCGGGGATTTGTGACGTCCCGAAATCCTTAGCATAAAAATCGGTGGAGTCTCGGCTAGTAAAGTGAGCAGAGAGCTCCGTGGCAGAGAGCAGGAAGAGTCAGTTCACCAAGACACACCCTTTCACCCATTGACCATATGAATATTCATAATATGACCTTCTGGCATCATCGTCATATAACCACACCTACCCACGTCTCCAAGTTCAAATTGAAGCTGTAAAAAAGGGCTTAGAAAAGTGATTGCAGTATGACTTTAAGACAGTGATATAGTCAGAATTACATTAATCATCCATTCGTGAACAAAGGCGTTAGGTTTAAATTAATTTTGAAATTTAAAATGACTTTAAAAAAAATAAAACCCTTATTACACATTTGTAAAATTCTAGTCCCCGCAGTCTGGTTCAGACCTGTGGTTTAAATTGTGTAAAAGCTACAGAACTCTGGTGATTGCAGTTTAATGAGATTTAAGTTTTTTTTCTTGCTTGGTTTCTATCATAATTAAGCCTTTAATAAAATGAGGGGTTTGTTTTTGGCGTGTAGAACACACTTTATGTTTTGTAATTTTCTGCATTGTTTTTCTTTAGCCAGATTATGGTACGTCTGAGTTCTGACTCCAGTAAGTCTGACAGAAGAGGTATTATCAGCATCTACCTCTGTATGACTCACAGTCTCATCACAACAAAGAAAAACATTCATACTCTACCCACATGGTTACGCCCTGCTTTCACCCTCAGATGAAGACGTAAACGTAATTATTCATAAAGCGATGCTGCTGAAGACGTAAACGTAATTATTCATAAAGCATAGCTGTTTTTTTCATGCAAAGCTGGGGTACAGCAGAGCGGTAAGGCCAAGTATCCAGTTTACAGTTTAATATAAATCAGGCGGAAGAAACGCAGACGTAACGCCACCTCATTTGGCGTCGTACCACCAGGCCGTTTGCATGCTGGGAAGGAAAGCTTGTTTTGAACACAGACTGGCTCTTGATTACTCAGGTGTTTCCACATTGCCATGGTAACTGCCCAGGGAGGGTTATAGTCAGCAGGATATTCCCTGAATCATCAAAAAAAAGACGCTCTGACATCACTACTCACACAACGCAGTCACACGCTCTGACATCACTACTCACACAACGCAGTCACACGCTCTGACATCACTACTCACACAACGCAGTCACACGCTCTGACATCACTACTCACACAACGCAGTCACACGCTCTGACATCACTACTCACACAACGCAGTCACACGCTCTGACATCACTACTCACACAACGCAGTCACACGCTCTGACATCACTACTCACACAACGCAGTCACACGCTCTGACATCACTACTCACACAACGCAGTCACACGCTCTGACATCACTACTCACACAACGCAGTCACACGCTCTGACATCACTACTCACACAACGCAGTCACACGCTCTGACATCACTACTCACACAACGCAGTCACACGCTCTGACATCACTACTCACACAACGCAGTCACACGCTCTGACATCACTACTCACACAACGCAGTCACACGCTCTGACATCACTACTCACACAACGCAGTCACACGCTCTGACATCACTACTCACACAACGCAGTCACACGCTCTGACATCACTACTCACACAACGCAGTCACACGCTCTGACATCACTACTCACACAACGCAGTCACACGCTCTGACATCACTACTCACACAACGCAGTCACACGCTCTGACATCACTACTCACACAACGCAGTCACACGCTCTGACATCACTACTCACACAACGCAGTCACACGCTCTGACATCACTAACTCACACAACGCAGTCACACACTCTGACATCACTAACTCACACAACGCAGTCACACACTCTGACATCACTAACCCACACAATGCAGTCACACGCTCTGACATCACTAACCCACACAATGCAGTCACACGCACTGACATCACTAACACAATGCAGTCACACGCTCTGACATCACTAACACAATGCAGTCACACGCTCTGACATCACTAACACAACGCAGTCACATGCTCTGACATCACTAACCCACACAATGCAGTCACACGCTCTGACATCACTAACCCACACAATGCAGTCACACGCTCTGACATCACTAACACAATGCAGTCACACGCTCTGACATCACTAACACAATGCAGTCACACGCTCTGACATCACTAACACAACGCAGTCACACGCACTGACATCACTAACCCACACAATGCAGTCACACGCACTGACATCACTAACCCACACAACGCAGTCACACGCTCTGACATCACTAACACAATGCAGTCACACGCTCTGACATCACTAACACAACGCAGTCACATGCTCTGACATCACTAACTAGCAAGGTCACACCTCCTACACCCTGGTGTTCATTTCCTACAACATTCGTAACATACCGGAAACTATTTTATTGTATAATTCTCTGTGTGCAGCAGAGTGATACTTGTCCACACAATAACAGATTTAGCAGTAATTCCTCAACATTATGAAATAAAGGTTTCAAATCATGATTCTAGACTGCTGGGTTTAACCTGTAAAGGGCCGGTGTGGGTGTGTGTTTTTGTTTCAGCCCAGCACTAAGACACCTGATTCTACTGATAAAGATCTTGATTGAAGACCATGATTAGTTAATTAATCAGGTGTTTTAGTGCTGAGCTAAAACAAAAACCCGCACCCACACCGGCTATTTAATGATGAAGTTCCCCACCCCTGCTTTAACACCATATCATTTGTGTGAATAATCGGCAGTACTGTTACCTTGTCACTAATCCCCAGCGCACTGAATCTGCAAAGCTGAGTCTTCTCCTTCAAACTGAACTAAATAAATAAATAAAAAACACACAAGAGTAACTCACCCGAACACTGCAGCACCTCGTCCACACTCCGCCCTGCCCTGCCCTGCCCCGCCCTGCCCCGCCTGCACGGCGACTGGCTACCACGCCTGTTGCTAAGAGACGAGCGGAGAGCCGAATGATCATCTCCGAGCTGGTGCACAACAACCTCCGCTCCTGCAGGGGGAGCCAGAGCGCCGAGCAGGGCGGTGGACAGAGAGATCTGTAGAAGAAGCCTCGCTGACACTGGTTTTCCTCTTCAAAGTTTTGCATGACAAATTAGTGGAAGGAGGGATGAGGGGAAAGAAAATTGAAAGCGCGGTACAACTTGGGTCTCACAGCAGAGGGAGGTTTAAGGGACAAAATGTATATTGTTTTACTTACCCCTGAAATAGTATGTAAGGCTGCAGTGATGCTGTCCTGGTCTCACCGTTGTAGCTAAAATTGGCTAAAGCTGAATAGGAACAATGCTAACGATTAGCATCTTGCCATTGGATTTAATTGCCCCCTAGGCTAACTTCTGTTTAAATAACCGCCTAAACCCACTGAAAGGTTTAACAACAGCTTTACAAGTGCTGTTGTTGGAAACGAAAATGCACATATGATTACGAGTGCACAAGCACGATATTTTCGCTCAAATTACTGTATATGATTATGTCTCAGCCTCTGTTTAGATTTAAGTTATGAACATCCGGTAAGAGAGCCGGTAACTTTTAGCATCACTCCGCGCAAGAACGTCATGGTAAGCGGCTTCTTGGTTTCTTCTTCTATGGTAAGCTTGTTGTGTTTATGAAGTGAAACGCCCCCCTCCCACGCGAGCCACCTTTAAGTTCTGTCAGTATTATATAAATATTATATAATAAGCTGCATTATCCCTGTATCTGTGTGTGTATTTCTCAGCTCTGAAGAGTGTGGGCCTCTTTCACACAGGGAAAAGGGCGGGGGGGGGGGTGGGGGGGGGTTGGACTTCAGGGGTTAGGGGTCCCTGCACTGGCTACTGTCCCCCAAAAATATATGCCATGAGCTGACATAACACTGTCATAACCATGATGACATGCATACCTGTCATAAGCAGCCATGACAGCGTATTAGAGCTAATGTTAGTATCACTGTTGTAAGCATGTAGCAAAACAGATTCAAAATTATCTTTGCATACATTGTGTTATATCTTTCACAAGCTGTTACATGCGGTCATGGCATGTTATGACAGATGCTTAGTCATGCTTATAACAGTACCGTGTTTATGGCTTAATGACATAAATTTCATGTAGTGTTACCACAGCACATACAGTATATAAACTACATGTAAAGCGTTACCACAGCACATACAGTATATAAACTACATGTAAAGTAGCCCACTACAGTGGAGTACATTTCTGCCATATTCGCCTCACAGAAAGATAATGACAGAGACGGCTTGCGAGCATTCTGGAAAAAAAAGAACCCCACTTTTATTTACCTGTCAAACAAGTGTAAGACTTTTACACAAATTCCTAGTAAATCAGTTCATCTTTCATTTCATAAAATAACAGAATAAGCAAAAGAAGCAAGAACAGACAGTGCTGGAACAAACACAGAGATCTGTGTGTCCCTCGTGTCCCTTAAAGAGAAAAAACAAGGGTCTGGAGGTTACCTCACTTCCTGTCCATTATTTGAACACGTCCTGTCAAGTATCTTACAGTAAAATAAATTAGTTAATTCATCAAATCTGTGCAAAGATATGGCATTGCAGATGGCTCACTTCCCCTGTACCGTGGTGTGTGTCATTCCGGTGAAAGGTAGCCTTGCACTGCATTTAAAAACGGGACATGACCTATGACCTCACCTTCAGCATTTTTAAAAAAAAATTTAAAAAAGTTTGATCTTTTTTTGTTCAAACACAATGAATGGAATTTAAGGAGAAAAAAAACATGTTATAACATGTGCAACCTTTACACGATCAGTCCTCTTCTCAAAAACGTTTAAATGTTTAATCAAAATGTCTCATTTATAGACAACGCTGAATGTGAATTTACATTAACGAGAGATACAACAAAATAGATCTTCTTGGGCCGTTTCCCTGGGCTCAAACAGCCCCGCAGCGACTGAAGCGGCTGTCCTGGGATCGAGTCGCCGGCGTTCCTAATCTCACTGCCCCATATCCCCCTCCGGTACTCTGTTCCCGAGAGGCTGGGGTATGAACCGGTCCTGAAAGCTAGAGGGAAAGAGCTCCTGTTCAGACTGAACCCAAATGAACCGCCCCCCCCCCCCCCAAAGCTGTGAATGTGCCGGCTCTGGGGAGTCTGTAAAAACCAGCAGAGGCATTCCAGCAAGGCGGGGCTTGGCTTGGTGTTGGGGAGGGACAGAGTAAAGGGGTGGGGTTTGGCTTGGTGGGGGGCGGGGCAGAGTAAAGGGAAAGAGCTCATAGGCTAGTGACCAGCTGCATCTGTCCATCACTGGCAGCCTCTCCCTCGGGGGCGGAGTCCTCTTTGATGAGGTAATAGGGCTGGAGGGGCGGGGCTTGGCCCAGGTCGGGCGTGCTCGTGTAGTAAATGTCCTCGGCCGGGTTGTGCTGACCCCGCCCCTCGACCCCCTCCTGCTCCCGCCCCTCGCCCCCCGGCTCGGGCGAGTCCGTGAGGTTCGGGAGGCTGGCGTACAAGGAGTCTCTGTTTGGGGGCGGAGCTTTCTGCTCCAAGAGGTACCCGCCCCCATCCCCCGCTGTGGCCTCAGACCCGGGGCCGGCGTGGGGGCCGTTTGGGGGGTACAGGAGCGAGTGAGTCCTCTGGGGGAGCAAGGGGGCCTCAAGCCCCGCCCCCGGGGGGTCCCCGTGCACCAGCGACGAGGCGTCGCCCCCGGCGACCGCCACGCCCACGGCCGAGGCCATCTGTCCGCCGCCCCGCTCGGCGCTCTGGCTCCCCCTGCAGGAGCGGAGGTTGTTCTGCACCAGCTCGGAGATGATCATCTTCTCAAAGGCGGCGTCGTCCAAGCTGAGGCCACAGGGGGCGCTGTCGGTCAGGCCCCCCTTCCCCAGGGAGTAGCTGTTGTTGAAGTTACCATTGAGCGGGAGGGTGTCCATCAAACTGCTGCCCTGGGCATTGCTGAGGGAATGTCCTGGAAGTACAACACAGACCAAGTCGCGTTTAACACAGAGGGCAACGGCGCCTGCCAGCGCAACCACACAAAACACCGGCAATTTAATACTGTTCAGGACTCCCCGCGGCTCATAAAACAATTATTAAAGATTATTAAAGATTAACACTAAATACCAGCATGTTACACTTCCATTAAGGTCATTTTCCCTAACATAGGGAAGTGACTGAGGACTCATGTCCGGATGCTGAAATTCAGCGAATCGTACAAAAGCTTTTTGCTCATTTTTACGGCTGGAAATTGTAGCCTCTGGCAAATGAGGAGATTTGAGATCCGCTTCGCTTCACAGATTGAGAGCCACACTTCAGGCATTCGTCCTGAACAACATTAACAGACATAAAAATAAACATCACGCCCACCAAGTGCCGTAAATGTACAGATGTGAAGCCACACTGAGTTCCCCTGAGGAATGGACACACACACACACACACACACACACACACACACGCGCACACACATACTGAGTGAGTTCCCCATAGGAATGGACACACACACACACACACACACACACACACACACACACACACTGAGTGAGTTCCCCTGAGGAATGGAAACACACGCACACACACACACACACACACACACACACACACATACTGAGTGAGTTCCCCTGAGGAATGGAAACACACACACACACACATATACTGAGTGAGTTCCCCTGAGGAATGGACACGTGAAAACCAGCAGAAAGAGAAAGGTTAGAGACAGAGCCTGCTCTCTGTACACCTCACACACACACACACACACATGCACATGACCACACACACACACACACACCACACACACACACACACACACACACACACACACATGCACATGACCACACATATACACACCACACACACACACACACACACACACACACACACACACACACACACCACACACCACACACACACACACACACACACACACACATGCACATGACCACACATATACACACCACACACACACACACACACACACACACACACACACACACACACACACACACACACATGCACATGACCACACACACACACACACACACACAAGCATGCGCAGCAGGTGAAATGACTCACGTTGGATATCTGACAGCATGTGAAGCTGCTGTGGCTGCCTGGTCTATGAGCCACATGAGCGAAACAAAGCAAAACAGGATGAATAATAACAAGTACCTCTCAGCCAATCAAACAAAACCATCAGTACCTCTCAGCCAATCAAACAAAACCATCAGTACCTCTCAGCCAATCAAACAAAACCATCAGCACCTCTCAGCCAATCAAACAAAACCATCAGCACCTCTCAGCCAATCAAACAAAACCATCAGTACCTCTCAGCCAATCAAACAAAACCATCAGCACCTCTCAGCCAATCAAACAAAACCATCAGCACCTCTCAGCCAATCAAACAAAACCATCAGCACCTCTCAGCCAATCAAACAAAACCATCAGCACCTCTCAGCCAATCAAACAAAACCATCAGCACCTCTCAGCCAATCAAACAAAACCATCAGCACCTCTCAGCCAATCAAACAAAACCATCAGCACCTCTCAGCCAATCAAACAAAACCATCAGCACCTCTCAGCCAATCAAACAAAACCATCAGCACCTCTCAGCCAATCAAACAAAACCATCAGCACCTCTCAGCCAATCAAACAAAACCATCAGCACCTCTCAGCCAATCAAACAAAACCATCAGCCTCTTCCTGAAACATTTACAACTCTCAGCCAATCAAACAAAACCATCAGCCTCTTCCTGAAACATTTAACAACTCTCAGCCAATCAAACAAAACCATCAGCCTCTTCCTGAAACATTTAACACATTTCATTTCTCTCATCTCTCTTTCTGTCAGGGAGTCTTTGAGGTCACCAGAGTGGTGCATTGTGGGAGTGCTCTAAGTGGTGCATTGTGGGAGTGCTCTGAGAGTGGTGCATTATGGGAGTGCTCTAAGTGGTGCATTATGGGCGTGCTCTAAGTGGTGCATTGTGGGAGTGCTCTAAGTGGTGCATTGTGGGAGTGCTCTGAGAGTGGTGCGTTGTGAGAGTGCTCTGAGAGTGGTGCATTATGGGAGTGCTCTAAGTGGTGCATTGTGGGAGTGCTCTGAGAGTGGTGCATTGTGGGAGTGCTCTAAGTGGTGCATTGTGGGAGTGCTCTAAGTGGCGCATTGTGGGAGTGCTCTGAGAGTGGTGCATTGTGGGAGTGCTCTGTGAGTGGTGCATTTGGGAGCACCTAGAGAGTGGTGCATTCTGGGATTGCACAGAGTGGTGTATTGTGGGAACCTTCAGAATGGTGCTTTGTGGGAAGGATGAAGCTCCAAATATAAACATTTTAAACCCCTCCCACCATCTCTGTGAGTTCCTGATAGATACCGTCTGTAAGACTGTTGGTGGAATAGTCATTACGCACACCCCAGTCTGAGGGTTTGTATTTACTGTGGGAGTTTAGAACGTTTGCTGTGAGAACCACTGTCTCTCTCTCTCTTTCCCTCCCTCTCTTTTTCTCTTTCCCTCCCTCCCTGTTTTCTTCCTCCCTCTCTTTCTCTCTCTCCTCTCCGGTAATTGTTTTTAACGCCCACAGTGTAAAAAGCTTTTTTATGAAACATGCTTCTCTTAGCCCCAGTCTATGCTAGTGGACCTGTCAGAGGTCAAAAGTAAACCTGTCAGGGCTGTAATCATTCCAAAGTAAAACCAATAAATGTGAATAAAATGAAAGCGTAAGAGCACAGACAAATCAAAATAAGATCCAAGTTGTCGTTACAACATTACTTTTTTTTGAAAAAAATAAAATTATTTTGAAAATTACCAAAATTGTGCTGACTGACTAACGGAAGGAAAGAGTTTAAACAAGCTTCAGAGTGATCTGTAGGATTTAGAAATACTACATATCCCAGCCTGCACCAGTGCAGAGCTCAGAACATCCGTGTGGATATTATACTCACTGGGACACATTTCATCTGTACTACAGAACAGAGGTGTACCAGTGAGCTGGCTGTTCCAGTAAAAATGATCATATTTCAGCAACTAAATAAAGGGCAAGAAGCTATTTCCCATGAGCAAATAAAAGGGATTAATATGGATTAATATGTAGGAGAAAGCAGCTCTTTCCCCACAGTCTGGGAACGCTCAGTAGAGAAGAGGAGCTACAGGGGTGAGAACCAGCGAATTAGATCAAAGCAGAGTCTTCACCATAAAAATAACCAATGTCCATACAGGTGTGCTAGCTCACTCTTACAGGTGAGACTGCAAGCGACATTAAATTATTTTCTGCTCTTCAAACAGCCATATTCACAGTAAGGTGTTAATGAACACAGGTGTGTTGGTGCAGAACAGGTTTAAGGCACACCTGTGTTTACAGTAAGGTGCTCGTGGATACAGGTGTGTTGGTGTAGAACAGGTTTAAGGCACACCTGTGTTTACAGTAAGGTGTTAGTGGATACAGGTGTGTTGGTGTAGAACAGGTAGACTGCACACCTGAGTTGACAGTAAGGTGTTAGTGGATACAGGTGTGTTGGTGTAGAACAGGTAGACTGCACACCTGAGTTGACAGTAAGGTGTTAGTGGATACAGGTGTGTTGGTGTAGAACAGGTAGACTGCACACCGGTGTTGACAGTAAGGTGTTAGTGGATACAGGTGTGTTGGTGTAGAACAGGTAGACTGCACACCTGAGTTGACAGTAAGGTGTTAGTGGATACAGGTGTGTTGGTGTAGAACAGGTAGACTGCACACCTGAGTTGACAGTAAGGTGTTAGTGGATACAGGTGTGTTGGTGTAGAACAGGTAGACTGCACACCTGAGTTGACAGTAAGGTGTTAGTGGATACAGGTGTGTTGGTGTAGAACAGGTAGACTGCACACCGGTGTTGACAGTAAGGTGTTAGTGGATACAGGTGTGTTGGTGTAGAACAGGTAGACTGCACACCTGAGTTGACAGTAAGGTGTTAGTAGATACAGGTGTGTTGGTGTAGAACAGGTAGAGGGCACACCTGAGTTAAAGAGGGGGGCGGCGGTCTCAGCCAGTAAGGTGTTATAGGGGTTAGTGCCGTGCGCTCGGAGGAGGGGGTTAGTGAGCAGGTAAGTTCCTGACATTCCTGGAACAATGAGACAGAAAAGGCCAGGTAAGGACCCGGAGAGGGCAGGTAAGGACCGAATAAAACAGACGCACAGGTAAGAACAGACAAAAAAGGACAAACAAGTACAGAGAAGAACAGACAAGTACATGTAAGGACAGGTAAATACAAATAAAGACAGGTAAGGACAGGTAATGACAGAAAAGGAAATGTAAGGAGAGGAGGACAGGTAAGGACAGGTAAGGACAGGTAAAGACAGATAATGAGAGGTAAAGACAGATAAAGCCAGATAATGACAGGTAAGGACAGGTAAGGACAGATAAAGACAGATAATGACAGGTAAGTACAGATAATGACAGGTAAAGACAGGTAAGGACAGATAATGACAGGTAAGGACATAAAAGGAAATGTAAGGATAAAGGAGGACAGGTAAGTACAGATAAGGACAGGTAAGACAATACATGTGCAGAGCAGGGAAGGCACATGACCCATATTTCTTTGTGCTATGATCAATTATTACAACTTTATTATTTCATACTCATATTACAACCAATTGCATGAAGTTAAATGAAGGTAAATTAAGTTAAATGAAGGTAAATGAAGTTAAATGAAGTTAAATGAAGGTAAATGAAGGTAAATGAAGTTAAATGAAGGTAAATGAAGTTAAATGAAGTTAAATGAAGGTAAATGAAGTTAAATGAAGTTAAATGAAGGTAAATGAAGTTAAATGAAGGTAAATGAAGGTAAATGAAGGTAAATGAAGGTAAATGAAGGTAAATGAGTCAGGTAGGGATGAAAGTGACGCTGCAGGATGTGGGTGAGGTGCGCAGCCAGACAACAGCACTAATATTACGCTCTAATAACATTCCTCAAACGTTTTCATCCTGGTCTGAAAGCACTAATATTACGCTCTAATAACATTCCTCAAACGTTTTCATCCTGGTCTGAAAGCACTAATATTACTCTCTAATAACATTCCTCAAACGTTTTTATCCTGGTCTGAAAGAATGCAGACGCAGAACGCAGCTCATGAGGTTATGAGAGACGGGAGGAGGAGGAGGAGGAGGAGGAGGAGGAAGAGGAGGAGGAGGAGGCGGCGGCCAAAGAACACAAAGATATAAGCAGTTTAAATAATGCGGTTCTGTTACTCAACATCAAACCAGTAGGTTACCTCCTGCTACCAGGTAACCCGTCCTTCCTAAAACTCACCAACTCTCACTAGCAGGTAGCACTGACTAAACGTGAGAGAGAAATATACTTTTAATCTTTGAGTATGGAGCAAAACTAAGGAAGGGGAAAAAATGATTAAATCCTGTCATTCGTGAAAAAAAAAAAGGTAATAAATAACAACAAACAAAAAAAAGCTAATATTGCTGCTAAACGGACTTTAACTGTACCTCAGAACCTTTCACCTGCTAAACGGACTTTAACTGTACCTCAGAACCTTTCACCTGCTAAACGGACTTTAACTGTACCTCAGAACCTTTCACCTGCTAAACGGACTTTAACTGTACCTCAGAACCTTTCACCTGCTAAACGGACTTTAACTGTACCTCAGAACCTTTCACCTGCTAAACGGACTTTAACTACCTCAGAACCTTTGTTTGAGTCATGTAGGGTCAGGTCAGCACGTCTGAATGAGCATCTAATGTTTCATTCCACACGGCCAGCGTGCCATTCTGCTGTCACACGCTAATTACACGCTAATCACATGGGCACAGAAAGTAAACCCAGCGCCCTCCTCTATTCCAGTGTGCTCTGCATGTTCAGTGTGTTTGGCACTAACAGGCCTTCTCTCCCTGTACAGGCCGGTTATTCCAAACTCCCTTCCTCACCAACCAAACACATTAAAGGGGCTAAATGTAAGATTTTTACAGGCATGAATCTCTTTCAATTGCCAATGTATGAACAAATTGTAATGCAACTTAGAAAATGAGACCTTCCCCGACTTTCTCCGTTGCTTATAAGAGCCTACGGGTTGATTTTTATATAAATAATTTGGGTTGGGTCATTTTGTGAATGAAGGATGTGATGTCTAAGTGTGCTTCCCTGTCACAGAACTGGCTGCAGTTCACTTAACGGCCACCGGTGTCAGTAATGAGAATAATTTTCTAAATGTTCCATATAGCCCAGGGGTGTCCAATCTTATCCAGAAAGGGCCGGTGTGGGTGCAGGTTTTTGTTTTAGCCCAGCACTACAACACCTGATTCAACTAATTAACTAATTGTGCTCTTCAATCAAGACCTTGATAAGTAAAATCAGGTGTCATAGTGCTGGACTAGAACAAAAGCCTGCACCCACACCGGCCCTTTACAGGTAAAACCTGCACCCACACCGGCCCTTTACAGGTAAAGCCTGCACCCACACCGGCCCTTTACAGGTAAAAGCCTGCACCCACACCGGCCCTTTTCAGATATAACCTGCACCCACACCGGCCCTTTACAGATAAAACCTGCACCCACACCGGCCCTTTACAGATAAAACCTGCACCCACACCGGCCCTTTACAGGTAAAGCCTGCACCCACACCGGCCCTTTACAGGTAAAGCCTGCACCCACACCGGCCCTTTACAGGTAAAGCCTGCACCCACACCGGCCCTTTACAGGTAAAGCCTGCACCCACACCGGCCCTTTACAGGTAAAAGCCTGCACCCACACCGGCCCTTTTCGGGTAAGATTGGACACCCCTGATATAGCCCCTTTAACTCTTTAGATTCTGGCACATATTCAAGGCAACACATGCAGATCTGAGAGAGTTTTCAAGTAAATATATTGATAACCAAAACA
>CM056381.1:81454301-81486264 GCA_029718625.1 Synaphobranchus kaupii
GGGTAAGATCATGCATCAGGCCGAACTGTGCTTGTCCTGCCAAGCGCAACCATAGCAGTACACGTTCCCACAGCAGAAGCGTAACCATAGCGGCACACATAGCGTAACCATAGCGACAGCAGAAGCGTAGAGGCGGAGGAGATGGCTTACGCTGTCTCTGTGCCGTAGCTGCCGTGGTCGATAGCAGCGGACACGCCCACCACGATGGCGGGAGCCAGGTAGCCTGAGGCGTAGTAGTATTTCCTCCGGGAATCCTGGCTCTCGAAAACCTCCACCAGCGTGAGGTAGAGCTGCACAGATTCCAGACACATCCAGGAAAAGGCGGACAGGAAGAGGAAGTGCAGGAGACCAGCAATAATGGAGCAACCCAACTGAAAGAGAGAGAGATATTTATGAACCATTTCAATACCAACATTTCCACTCTTTTATTCCATTATTGTTATTTCAGATAACTTTGTGATGGTGTTTAAAGGCTAAAGGGAGAGAGAGAGAGAGAGTTTCTGAGACCCACACTAATCTTTTCTGTTTTTCTCACAGAAGGTTGTTTAAATCCTTAAATTACGCTGTGGGAACCTTTCCTCGGGAGGATCTTGTGTCACAACAACACAAATGAGCAGCGGACCAGTAGATCCAGCCCCATGCAGTTCACTGGCTCACAGTTAATGCTGCGTTCCACACAAAGTCGGATGATTTTTCTAACTTCTGACCACAATGTCCCGTAATGCAGAATCCCCATCAGCTATTCTTGCTGACTGGCTAACGCTAACGCTTAGTGATTAACCCACTGGTTACACAACCCGTCTGTGTAAGCATAACAGGTTTTTATTGTCATGCCACGTAGGATATTTTACTCAGACGTATTGTAATAGCTTAAAATGGTCTTGAGACGATTGTTTAGAATTGACAGTGTCGTTGCCACCATGTTCACGTGGCGTTATAGGACGCCGCTCGGCGAAGTCGGAGTTGTTGATTTCCCGAGTTTCCAAGTTTTCCTAGTAGGAGGGAAAGTGTGACTTTCCGAGTGGTGATGAATGCAGCATGACTAAGGCCTGATTTCCCCTGCAGCTGAGTGGGTCAGGCCTGATTTCCCCTGCAGCTGAGTGGGTAAGGCCTGATTTCCCCTGCAGCTGAGTGGCTCAGGGTTTCGGGTTAACTCAGGATCTCACACACGCCTGTACAAAGAAAACCTACCCTGGGCTCAGTCATGTCGATGCCGATGAGGAAGATGAGCTCGGCGATGAAGAGGCTGGCACACAGGTTCTTGTGGATGGTGTTGCGGTCACACTGAAGGCCGTGGAAGAAGCAGAAGGTGAAGATGCTGATGGCCAGGCACACCAGCGACACGGCGATGCCCACTCGCGTGAGGATGCCCAGGAAGAGCTCGTGCATCCCGGCCCTGCCCTGTAAGAAACACACGATGACATCACAGTGGGTCATTAGAATAGTGGTGTCACGATGACATAACAGTGGGTCATTAGAATGGTCGAGTGTTACTGAATGACTTCACAGTGGGTCATTAGAATGGTGGAGTGTTACTGAATGACTTCACAGTGGGTCATTAGAATGGTGGAGTGTTACAGAATGACATCACAGTGGGCCATCAGAATGGTGATACTCACAATGACTTCTCGATGGGCCATCAGAATGGCAAAATTTGTGAGGTGGCTGCAGGAACAGGTGGTGTGTGTCTTGTTGGCTTCTAGAAGTTTGCAGCCCTGGGTCGACCAGTACCCCGTCATGCTCCGTTCAGAGTAGTTCCAGAAGGAGCAATTAGAGTTGAAGTAGTTCTCCGTCTGAAATGACCACTCCAGTAGAAGGCCAGTGTTGGTGGCCATGGAGATAATTTAATTACCACTTTAAGACACGTAAATGCAACAGCATGAACAAAGAGCTGATATTCTGTAAGGCCTCATGTGACTGAATCAGATTTTACTATATGAAGGGAGGATTTCCTGTGAGTTTGTTGTGAACATAATGCCCCATAAAACATCTGTGATGGATGATTTAATGCTGTGTACTTGCTGAAGCACTGTATATCTCCAGCAGTGCATAACTCTTTTATGGCCCTCACTACTCATAAAGAGCAAAATTAAGCCTGGCTCCTGTGGGACTCTCCCCCTCTCCCCCTCTCCCTCTCTCCCCTCTCTCCCTCTCTCTCTCTCTCTCACTCCCTCTCTCTCTCTCTCTCTCTCTCTCTCTCACTCCCTCTCTCTCTCTCTCTCTCTCTCTCTCTCTCTCTCTCTCTCTCACTCCCTCTCTCTCTCCCTCTCTGTCTGTCTGTCAGCATTGTGCGGCTAATCGTGTAGTTAATTTTCCACCATAAAAGAAAAGAGCATCATTTACATTCCGTTGTTGATTAAATAATCTATTTATCATTAAAAATTCACCCAAGGTCTGCCAACCCACTGGCGCACAGTAGCCTTTATTTAATTTGAAGTCTGTTGACTTGAACGGCCTTGAATGTGACCTATCCCAGACTGTGTCCAATGGAGGTGGACAGGGGGGTGGGGGGGGGGGCTTACGTCAAGGTGCTCCAGAGTGAAAACCACAGGCTCGGAGATGAACACTCTGCTCGACTCTTTGTTGATGGAGGCAGCGATGATGTGCGAGTTGACCGCTATGGAATGGTTCTCGCCACTGTCGTCCTGCTCCATTCTGATAGTGGCGTTCTCCGTGCTGAGAAACTGCCCCAGACGCTTGTACAGAACAAACACCAGCTTAGCGACTCCTGCCGCAAAGACAAAAGGATAGAATGTGACCGTGCAGCAGGAGAAAGAGAGAGAGACGCCATCAGGTTAGCAATAATTGGGATACAAAAAATATACTTAAAAGGGCTTTAACCAATAAGAGCACCTGTAATCAGGGCTTTAACTTTAACCAATAGGAGCACCTGCAATCTCATCTTTGATCAATAAGAGTACCCGTAATCTCGGTTTTAACCAATAAGAGCACCTGTAATCTGGCCTTTAACTTTAACCAATAAGAGCACCTGTAATCTTGGTTTTAACCAATAGGAGCACCTGTAATCTGGTCTTTAACCAATAAGCACCTATCCTGAGTTAGGCTGTGAGACCGGCTGTCTGTGCAGGCAGTTCCCTGCAGTGGGAACCATATTTCAGCACAGATGTTGCACTCAGGACAGTCCAGGCAGCCCTCTTACCACTTCTGCTGTTGAGCTTCACCGTGTTGGAGGACAGCTGGATGGAGACGCCAGGCTTGCTGGTCTGAGGAAACCTCAAGTCCTGAACTTGTCCGTCAGTGCTCAGTACATAGACATCCAGGACTGGGGAGAGAAGACCATAGACGTTACTATGGGAGCCAGATGTAGACCTTACAGAGAGAGAAGACCATAGACGTTACTGTGGGAGCCAGATGTACACTTTACAGAGAGAGAAGACCATAGACGTTACTGTGGGAGCCAGATGTACACCTTACAGAGAGAAGACTATAGACATTACTGTGGGAGCCAGATGTACACTTTACAGAGAGAGAAGACCATAGATGTTACTGTGGGAGCCAGATGTAGACCTTACAGAGAGAGAAGACCATATACGTTACTGTGGGAGCCAGATGTAGACCTTAAAGAAAGAAGACCATAGACGTTACTGTGGGAGCCAGATGTACACCTTACAGAGAGAGGATACCATAGACGTTACTGTGGGAGCCAGATGTAGACCTTACAGCTCACACAGCATTACCATGGATGTTATTGTAGGTACTAAGAAGACATATTACAGCTAAATTAGCACAACATAGACGTTACTGTGGGTGCTAGGCATACACATTACCGCTCAATTAGCATAACAATAGATGTCACTGTGGGCCCTACGTATACACATTACAGCTGAATTATCATGACCATAGACATTGTGCTTACACACAATCACAAATTCATCCTCTCACAGTCAAACATAACCACAGATTCATCCTCTCACAGTCAAACAGACAACAAACTATAAACTATAAACAGAAATTTAACACTTTCTCTACCGTGACTGGATGGAAAGCTCAACCAGACTGTGAGCGAGGATGGATAACAGCGAGAATCATGCTCTAGATTTACCACAGAGTAAGAGTACACCTAGCACTTTCTACTGAGGAATAAACATACAGATTTACCACAGAGTAAGAGTACACCGAGCACTTCAATTTTTCAATTCAATAATGCTTTATTGGCATGACTGCATACAGACTGTTACAATGTTGCCAAAGCAGGTGAAATATTAGTAAGAGTACTTAAAATAAATACCAACTAATTAAAATGGAACAGGTAAGTAGATATGTACTTTCTACTGAGGAATAAAGATACAGATTTACCACAGAGTAAGAGTACACTGAGCACTTTCTACTTAGGAATAAACATACAGATTTACCACAGAGTAAGAGTACACCTAGCACTTTCTACTCAGGAATAAACATACAGATTTACCACAGAGTAAGAGTACACCTAGCACTTTCTACTGAGGAATAAACATACAGATTTACCACAGAGTAAGAGTACACCGAGCACTTTCTACTGAGGAATAAACATACAGATTTACCACAGATTAAGAGTACACCTAGCACTTTCTACTGAGGAATAAACATACAGATTTACCACAGAGTAAGAGTACACCTAGCACTTTCTACTGAGGAATAAACATACAAATTTACCACAGAGTAAGAGTACACCTAGCACTTCCTACTCAGGAATAAGCATACAGATTTACCACAGAGTAAGAGTACACCTAGCACTTTCTACTGAGGAATAAACCTACAGATTTACCACAGAGTAAGAGTACACCTAGCACTTTCTACTTAGGAATAAACATACAGATTTACCACAGAGTAAGAGTACACCTAGCACTTTCTACTTAGGAATAAACATACAGATTTGCCATAGGGTAAACCTAGCACTTTCTAACAATAACAAGAGTAGTTTTATCAGAGAACAAGTCAACTGGAGTGCAAAAGCACAGCTGTCAGTGACAGACATTAATGGTGTTATAAATATGAACCCCCCCTGACTGCTATCAGTTACAGATCCTCTATGCACCTGCATGTCCTCTCTGGTAAAGCACTGCCAGGATAAATTATCTTTGATGTATAAAATTAGCATGGGGCGGGGTATGAAAATCCATAATTCAACACACCCCCCTCCCATCTGTCATTATGCACTTGATGGCATTCATCAATCCTAAGAGAAGCACTGTCCCCAAATCCCCTTTAGCAGATGAAACAGATACAGTTGTTAGATCACCACATTGCATGGTGTTGTCACAGTTAGCAGCTCACAGTATTGTATGGTGTTGTCACAGTTAGCTGCTCACAGCATCGTATGGAGCAGTTACAGTTAGCAGCTCACAGTATTGTATGGTGTAGTTACAGTTAGCAGCTCACAGTATTGTATGGTGCAGTTACAGTTAGCAGCTCACAGTATAGTATGGTGCAGTTACAGTTAGCAGCTCACAGTATAGTATGGTGTTGTCACAGTTAGCTGCTCACAGCATCGTATGGAGCAGTTACAGTTAGCAGCTCACAGTATTGTATGGTGCAGTTACAGTTAGCAGCTCACAGTATAGTATGGTGCAGTTACAGTTAGCAGCTCACAGTATAGTATGGTGTTGTCACAGTTAGCTGCTCACAGCATCGTATGGAGCAGTTACAGTTAGCAGCTCACAGTATTGTATGGTGCGGTTACAGTTAGCAGCTCACATTATCGTATGGTGCAGTTACAGTTAGCAGCTCACAGTATTGTATGGTGCAGTCACAGTTAGCAGCTCACAGTATCGTATGGTGCAGTTACAGTTAGCAGCTCACATTATCGTATGGTGCAGTTACAGTTCACAGCTCACTGTATGTTCCAAAGATAGCTTTGTGTAATCAGTGTCCATATTAGAGGAAAATGTAATTTATTCCCCAGAAAATGGAGGTATTCCTATAAATTGTTTGTAGACTACATATACCTCTGCCAAGTAACCACAGGTTCCCAAAATAATCATTGAAAATCTGCGAATGTTTGATATTGTAGCGTAAGAGGGTGGCTTACTCCTCCGCTAACAATTTATTTTGTTAAATTACTTAAAATCTCTAAATCATGTCTTCTTACTGATGCAACCGATAAAGCTGCGTTTTTAATTTCATATTTCATACAACAACGCGGCGGGATCGTGTGAAGCTACAACACCTAGCTTTCCATCAGAGGAGCTGGCTTTCCATCAGAGGAGCTAGCTTTCCATCAGAGGAGCTAGCTTTCCATCAGAGGAGCTAGCTTTCCATCAGAGGAGCTAGCTTTCCATCAGAGGAGCTAGCCTTCCATCAGAGGAGCTAGCTTTCCATCAGAGGAGCTAGCTTTCCATCAGAGGAGCTAGCTTTCCATCAGAGGAGCTAGCTTTCCATCAGATGAGCTAGCTTTCCATCAGAGGAGCTAGCTTTCCATCAGAGGAGCTAGCTTTCCATCAGAGGAGCTAGCTTTCCATCAGAGGAGCTAGCTTTCCATCAGATGAGCTAGCTTTCCATCAGAGGAGCTGGCTTTCCATCAGAGGAGCTAGCTTTCCATCAGATGAGCTAGCTTTCCATCAGAGGAGCTAGCTTTCCATCAGAGGAGCTAGCTTTCCATCAGAGGAGCTAGCTTTCCATCAGAGGAGCTAGCTTTCCATCAGAGGAGCTGGCTTTCCATCAGAGGAGCTAGCTTTCCATCAGAGGAGCTAGCTTTCCATCAGAGGAGCTAGCTTTCCATCAGTCATCAGTCAGCACACAGGAGGTCATGAATCGCTCACACCCAGGAAAGCCGGTTGGGAATGCATAACCGCTGCAATACCGGAGGAAGAGAAGCCGGTTGGGAATGCATAACCGCTGCAGTACCGGAGGAAGAGAAGCTGGTTCGGAATGCATAACCGCTGCAGTACCGGAGGAAGAGAAGCCGGTTGGGAATGCATAACCGCTGCAGTACCAGAGGAAGAGAGCGAGACTTACTGACGTTCTCCGCCGGCACTTTGACCACGGCTGGCTCCATCAGGTTATCGGCCAGGATGAAGGCGCCCTCCTCCAGCGTGTCCAACAGCATGGTGGCGGCGTGCATCTGTTCCGTCGAGTTCATGTCCGCCCACGACTTCAGCGCCTCGGGTCTCAGCAGGTTATCCACGGTGTCCACGATGGCCTGCGTCCGTACAAACGGGAACATTCACACTCGTTTAACCTCTGCTCTCAGAGCTGGTCTCGTCCAGATCAAGCATTGCATGAGGATATACCATTATCCAAAAACAAAACAAAAAAAGTCTGACACTAATAATAATAATAATAATAATAATAATAATAATAATAATAATAATAATAATAAAAACTATTCGCAGAAAATGATGGAATGAATTTGACTGAAATACACAAACGTTACAGAAAGGTGATAAGGAGCCATTTGTGAGGACTACCAGCACAGGCTTGCTGACCTGTGTTTGCTGACCAGCGTTTGCTGACCTGTGTTGGTGGGGAAATATTAAACATGAGCTGCTGTTAAGCAGGTTTTATTCCTGTAAACTTTCCCCGGGGTCCTGTAAATCAGATAACAATGCGCCATTCCATCCCAGACTTCCACATAGAGACTGGACGTCCGCATAGAGACCGGACTTCCCCATAGAGACCGGACTTCCGCAACAAATACCAGACTTACACACATGCAATACTTCTCCATCTTGCATTTTTTCAAACAAATTAAAAACAAAAAGTATCATGAAGATGAAATATATAAACATGCATATGCTTTGCACAACAGAATGAATTGCATAAAAAAGGCCATTTGTATCAGTGCACATTTGGTGTGTGTGTATTTGCGTGTGTGTGCACGCGCGCGCGCGTGTGTGTGTGTGTGTGCGTGTGTATTTGCGTGTGTGTGTGTGAACCTTTTCTCTATAAAAACAAGCTGTCATGATCTTGCATCATTAGTTGTTGAAACATATTTTTCTTCTGAGTAAAAAAAAAAACATTGCTTACTGAATAATGATGGGAAAAAATCTCTTAAAGCACAATTTAATAAACCAATAATAATCTATTAAACAATAATATAATAAACAGAATTTCTGCTATTTGGAAAATAGGCCTGTATAGATAGTAGATGAAGCATTAATTAGCGTTAGCTAGCAGTGCAGAACAACACAGGTAAGACAAAAACAATTTGCTAATGATACGCAGGGGGAGGAGGTGATATGGGGGTACAGGGGCAGTGATATCAGGGTACAGGGGCGGTGATATGGGGGTACAGGGGAGGTGATATGGGGGTACAGTGGCAGTGATATCAGGGTACAGGGGAGGTGATATGGGGGTACAGGGGCAGTGATATCAGGGTACAGGGGAGGTGATATGGGGGTACAGGGGCAGTGATATCAGGGTACAGGGGAGGTGATATTGGGGTACAGGGGAGGTGATATCAGGGGTACAGGGGAGGTGATATCGGGGTACAGGGGCGGTGATATGGGGGTACAGTGGCAGTGATATCAGGGTACAGGGGAGGTGATATCGGGGTACAGGGGAGGTGATATCAGGGTACAGGGGCGGTGATATGGGGGTACAGGGGCGGTGATATGGGGGTACAGGGGAGGTGATATGGGGGTACAGGGGAGGTGATATGGGAGTACAGGGGAGGTGATATCGGGGTACAGGGGAGGTGATATCGGGGTACAGGGGCAGTGATATCGGGGTACAGGGGAGGTGATATCGGGGTACAGGGGCGGTGATATCGGGGTACAGGGGAGGTGATATGGGGGTACAGGAACGGTATGCATCTGACAGGGTTAGTAAGCAGACCTCAGATACCTTCATGTATGCTCTGCATGTCCTTTCTCTCTTTTGAAGCTTTTGATTAAAGAGGAAAAGAGATCAAACAGAAACACATGATTAGCAAGAGCAGAAGTCTCACAAGCAGAGTAAGAGTAAGAGGGCTCCCCCAGGATGATCCCACACTTTACCTGAACCCCTCACCAGCGCTGACCTAACACTGGTACCCCCAAACCCCACTGCAGGGGTACACTTTCTCCAGTGCTGACCTAACACTGGTACTCACATCAAAGAACCTATAGAGCTGCAGCCAGGATAAAAATCAGCTCTGAAACCTGTTCTTTAAATCTGGCTTTTAACACACACACACACACACACGCACGCACGCACGCACGCACGCACGCACGCGCGCACGCACGCACGCACGCACGCACGCACGCACGCACGCACGCACGCACGCACGCACACATCCGCTTTTTGTGCTATTATATTCTTTTGCTTCATATCTCTGTTATTGATAGTATTTGTTGTTGCATCACTTTGATCCCTGTCCAGGATGTGCCATTCTATCATTCTATTTTATTATTTTATTGTTTTATTACATGTTTAGTTCTGTCAGCTTCTATTACAGCTCTTGTCATGTGCACTGGTGTTGGGCTGGGTGCAGGAAAGCTGATCCTGGATCAGCCCGATGCCTGCCCTCATTGCGGTTGTGGTTAGTGTCAGATGCACTTAAAGAATGTACTCATATTTAATTTTTCATACATCAGACACAGATGTAGAGACATATTATAAGACGTAAATATTATTTTATGTAGACAGAAATGAAAGCAAATTAAAATGTATTTTTCTCTGCAAAATTCCCACTCAGACGACTGAAACTACAATCTCCCACAATGCATCTTTCCCTCTTGTATGTACCAATGCAAAAACATGCAGTGCAGTCTGGGAAGCTGAGGCAGTAGGGAAAAGTAATGGAGCTCCATTGCTTTTTGTTACATCGGCATTAGAATGTTAAATAATTAAGAACATTCTAATCACACTGTTACATCACAATGGAACTTCAACATATTACATTCTACACAAGATGGAGAGCGGTCCTTTATATTACTCTCCACTGACTTAGCTTGAAAAAACATTCCAAAACACCTACCCTTCAAAAGGTTAGAGGCAGAATGGTCATGTGCCCATTCCATGTGACCTCGCATTATAGCCAACTCAATATGCATGAATTAGAAAGCCAATACAAAATCTTCCATCCAACACAGGAGCAAAACATTTCAAGGCTGGGGGGGGGGGGGGGTCATAAACCTTACATCATGTGACTCGTGTCCAGCAGGAAGCCCGATCAGGGCCTGGTTTTAAAATAGCATTTAATGACAATGAACAGAAACGGTCCTCAGTAAATTAAACCAGGCTAACAGGCCACAGTTTTGTCAGGCTAATGTTTGTATGGAAATGTTGTGCCCTGCAGACAAAAGAGATAATCAGCTCATCTGAGCGGACGCCACAAGGCCAGTTTAAAATAACCTCACCTGTACTAACACAGAGCCTGTCGCTAGCTAACAGCTTTCAGCACTGAAATACCTCTTTAATGGAAGAAGAGACATTTTCCCTTCTTGTTGAGTCCACAACATAATGTTCTCAAAGCATCATCATTCAAAACTGATGAAAACACAAAATAATAGTGCTCTCCCAGATCACTGGAGCAGCGTTGACAAGTCCTGTAAATGCTTATCAGGTAAAACAAGTGAAAGTTGATGTGGGAACAGTAACAAACAATATGACATAATTAAAAATATATAATTATTATATATATATATATATATATATATATATATAGAGTAGAGGTCGACCGATATATCAGGCCGATGTTTGTATTTCATACCATATCGGAATTGAGTGGTAAGGGCTCCGATATAGCAGATATATATATATATATACTACTCAAAAGAAGTTAAGGGTCAAAAATATTTGTGCATATAAATATAGGCTAACGAGCTAAAATGGTGACGACTAATGACAAAATAATTATTTGATGGCTCAAGAACACAAAACACAAAACAAAAAACTTTTGATTAGACACTGTTGGCGCATGCTGTTGATCAGGCGTTGGAAATAACGTTGAGGGATCTAATCGCTGAGCCTGTTGCTGGAGGTTGATGGCAGGGACGTGATGTGATCGAACTCGCCGCCCTAGTTCATCCCACGCATGCTCAATGGGTGACAAGTCAGGTGAATATGATTGCATGTCCCATAATAATGTGATGTCTATAGTCCAAATGACAACCCAAAGGGGATATTCT
This sequence comes from Synaphobranchus kaupii, assembly GCA_029718625.1. Taxonomy (NCBI): domain Eukaryota; kingdom Metazoa; phylum Chordata; class Actinopteri; order Anguilliformes; family Synaphobranchidae; genus Synaphobranchus; species Synaphobranchus kaupii. The sequence continues at coordinate 81,465,353 of CM056381.1, forward strand.
AACCCTATCTGGCTTAAAAAGACATACTTACAAAAATGATAAAAAAATTTCCTTTGAGCCTTAACTTCTTTTGAGCAGTATATATATACAGATCCTTTCCAAAAAATTAGAATATCATGGAAAAGTTGTTTTTTTTCCATAATTCCATTCCAAAAGTGAAACTTTCATAGATTATAGATTCATTACACACAAAGTGAAAGCGTCACTGTTTTGCTTCTTCCTTAGTAAATTTGTAAGAATTTTATGAATTGTTTGTCAAAATACCGAATGCATCCAATTTCTTGATAAAGATGTTAACTTAAGAACAGTTATCCAGTGTAATTCTTTTCTTTTTCTTATATTTTAAATTAATAAAAAGGAACATTTTATTCAAGCACTAAGTGCTATAGCCTCTCTTCTCCACTCCCGTTTCACCCAAAATTCCATTTGAGGGCATATGCACCAATTCCTCAGCTCATAACTAGGGAGGGACACCAGTCTGTTCATACCTGTTGTTAAGGATTGCTTCTATATCAGTACTATAGAGCTGTCTCTAAAGCAGCACCAAAGTACTGTAAAGACAGCTTCATAGTGCTGATGTGGAATTAGAGCTGTAGAGACAGCTTCATAGTGCTGATGTGGGATTAGAGCTGTAAAGACAGCTTTATAGTGCTGATGTGGGATTAGAGCTGTAAAGACAGCTTCATAGTGCTGATGTGGGATTAGAACTGTAAAAACAGCTTCATAGTGCTGATGTGGGATTAGAGCTGTAAAGACAGCTTCATAGTGCTGATGTGGGATTAGAACTGTAAAAACAGCTTCATAGTGCTGATGTGGGATTAGAGCTGTAGAGACAGCTTCATAGTGCTGATGTGGGATTAGAGCTGTAGAGACAGCTTCATAGTGCTGATGTGGGATTAGAGCTGTAGAGACAGCTTCATAGTGCTGATGTGGGATTAGAGCTGTAAAGACAGCTTCATAGTGCTGATGTGGTATTAGAGCTGTAGAGACAGCTTCATAGTGCTGATGTGGGATTAGAGCTGTAGAGACAGCTTCATAGTGCTGATGTGGGATTAGAGCTGTAGAGACAGCTTCATAGTGCTGATGTGGGATTAGAGCTGTAGAGACAGCTTCATAGTGCTGATGTGGGATTAGAGCTGTAAAGACAGCTTCATAGTGCTGATGTGGGATTAGAGCTGTAAAGACAGCTTCATAGTGCTGATGTGGAATTAGAGCTGTAGAGACAGCTTCATAGTGCTGATGTGGGATTAGAGCTGTAGAGACAGCTTCATAGTGCTGATGTGGGATTAGAGCTGTAAAAACAGCTTCATAGTGCTGATGTGGGATTAGAGCTGTAGAGACAGCTTCATAGTGCTGATGTGGGATTAGAGCTGTAAAGACAGCTTCATAGTGCTGATGTGGGATTAGAGCTGTAAAGACAGCTTCATAGTGCTGATGTGGGATTAGAGCTGTAGAGACAGCTTCATAGTGCTGATGTGGGATTAGAGCTGTAGAGACAGCTTCATAGTGCTGATGTGGGATTAGAGCTGTAGAGACAGCTTCATAGTGCTGATGTGGAATTAGAGTTTGTCCATATCAGTCGGCCACTAGATAAGAGTAACTGTGTGATATTTTATTTTAACCTCCTACATTGGCTCAAAGGTGGAGCCTGGAGGCCGTGGGCGGGGCCTGTTTTATTGTACCCTCCTACATTGGCTGAAAGGTGTGGCCTGGAGCCAGGGGGCGGGGCCTACCTTGTTGAAGCTCCTCCCAGCGGAGTCCTTATCACTGGGCCACAGGTCCTGCAGCTGAGCATCCAGGATATCCACCAGCTGCTCCATCAGCCGCACAGAGGAGCTCACGTCCCCCGCAAATATCGGCCCCTTGGTGTGTTTGGCCAGCTCATTCGCCAAACTCGCTGCGTTCTCCCCACTTCTGATCTGCAGGGGGACAGAGTGTTACCCTGTCTGTGTGTGTGTGTGTGTGTGTGTGTGTGTGTGTGTGTGTGTGTGTGTGAGAGAGAGAGTGTGTGAGAGAGAGAGAGTGTGTGTGTGTGTGTGTGTGTGTGTGTGTGAGAGAGAGAGAGAGTGTGTGTGTGTGTGTGTGTGAGTGCGTGTGTGTGTGTGTGTGTGTGTGTGTGTGTGTGTGTGTGTGTGTGTGTGTGTGTGAGTGCGTGTGTGTGTGTGTGTGTGTGTGTGTGTGTGTGTGTGTGTGTGTGAGTGCGTGCGTGCGTGCGTGCGTGCGTGCGTGCGTGCGTGCGTGTGTGTGTGTGTGAGTGCGTGCGTGCGTGTGTGTGTGTGCGTGTGTGTGTGTGTGTGTGTGTGTGTGTGTGTGTGTGTGTGTGTGTGTGTGTGTGTGTGTGTGTGTGTGTGACTGACCTTCTGGTCCACCTGGCTGACCCAATGAGATGTACAGTTACTCAGGTCAGGACCCTTCTGCCTCCACAGCCCTGTAACCAGCACACACAGGTACGAGGCTGTACCTGAGAGCGAGAGAGAGAAAGAGAGAGAGAGAGAGGAAGTGTGTGTATATGTATAGTGTGTGTGTTTGTGTGCGTGTGTGTGTGTGCGTGTGTGTGTGTGTGTGCGTGTGTGTGTGTGTGTGTGTGTGTGTGGTGTGTGTGTGTGTGGTGTGTGTGTGTGTGTGTGTGTGTGTACAGTGTGTACAGTGTGTGTGTGTGTGTGTGTTTATAGAGTGTGTATAGAGTGTGTGTATAGTGTGTACAGTGTGTGTGTGTGTGTGTGTGTGTGTTTGTAGAGTGTGTATAGAGTGTGTGTATAGTGTGTGTTTGCTGTACCTCTGGTTCCTTTAGGGCAGGGTCTCTCCACAGACACACCCCTCTGTGTTTGAGGCCAGCTGATGCCCCTCCTCTGCACCGCCTCACAGAAGCGTTCGGGGAGAGGGGCGGAGCCTGGCGGGGGCGGGGCCACTTGGTCCGGCTCCAGGGGCGGTGGCTTGGGCCCTTGGTCGGTTTCCTTCGGCCCCCGCCGTGGGCGTGGTCCTGAACGGGACTCGGTAGGCGGGCATTGTGGATAAAGGGGGCGTCGTTTTGGGAAGTTCAGAGGTCGCCGCAGTCTCAGAAGCAGTGGGCACTGGCAAAAACAAAAAAAAACAGACGCAAAGGTCAAAGATCAAAGTTCACCAGGTTGTGCATCATGAGACCCTCCAGGTGAGGGGACCTTGGCACAGTTTCTCAGCAGATACTCAGTAAACATTGCGGAAGAGTTGCTCAGGCAATGTGCCGGCTCAAGACCTTGCAGCATTTACGGAAATGTTCCATTTACTACGATAAAAAAATAGTCATCTATCACCTGTACCATTCAGCTATCACCTGTATCATTCAGCTACCACCTGTATCATTCAGCTACCACCTGTACCATTCAGCTATACTGTTACTGACTGGAACTTTCCAGCACTGATTTCCATGCGGTAAAGCGTGAGCCAGGAAAAAGCAGAAGTCTGTCAGATTTGACTGATCTGGGATCTGTAAGAATACAGCTGGGTGGAAATCATCCTCAGCTTTGGTAGTGTATGCTACTGTATGCTAGCACATATTCAGCCTCAGCTTTGGTAGTGTATGCTACTGTATGCTAGCACATATTCAGCCTGAGCTTTGGTAGTGTATGCTACTGTATGCTAGCACATATTCAGCCTCAGCTTTGGTAGTGTATGCTACTGTATGCTAGCACATATTCAGCCTCAACTTTGGTAGTGTATGCTACTGTATGCTAGCACATAATCAGCCTCAGCTTCGGTAGTGTATGCTACTGTATGCTAGCACATAATCAGCCTCAGCTTCGGTAGTGTATGCTACTGTATGCTAGCACATATTCAGCCTCAGCTTTGGTAGTGTATGCTACTGTATGCTAGCGCATAATCAGCCTCAGCTTTGGTAGTGTATGCTACTGTATGCTAGCACATATTCATCCTCAGCTTTGGTAGTGTATGCTACTGTATGCTAGCACATAATCAGCCTCAGCTGTGGTATCCAGTGGAAATCTTCCTCAGCTTTGATATTTCATGCTAGCACATATGCAGCAGACACAAGCAAGGTCTGTTTTAGTTGTCAACCTTTCTTTTAATCTCTGTTTGATCAGTCAGGCCTGAGGGGACAGAGATAACATAACCAACCAATCAGAACCTTTGCTGCTGCTGTCCCCATGCCAGGAAATACAAAACCATTACTGGAGCACAGTGTGTGTGTGTGTGTGTGTGTGTGTGTGTGTGTGTGTGTGCTTTTGCAAGCGTGAATGTGTGTGTGCGTATGTGTGTGTGCGTGTGCTTTTGCAAGTGTGAATGTGTGTGTGTGTCTGTGTGTGTGATTGTGTGTGCGAGCGTTTATGTGTGTCTGTATATATGTGTATACATATGTGTATGTGTGTGTGTGTGTGTGTGTGTGTGTGTGTGTACACACACACACACAGCCCTCTGTACACTCTAAACTCATACTAATACAGATAGCAGAGTCCCCCCCAAGCACACTATCAGACTTTTTATAAATTTCCAGAGGTTAACCCTTTCCTCCATTAGAGGGAGACCTTCCCTACTGCCTGTGACCCAATACTGAGTGGAATTAGCACAGTTAACCTCCTAATTCAGGTCAAAGTTCATACAGCTTTGCAGGAAATGGCCTGTGCATGGGGTGCCTGGGATAGCCAGTAAGATAATATTCCTCCACAAACCCAAGGCTACGCTAACGGCTATTCATTGAGAGCAGCCAACAAGCCTCTCCTGATTTACAGCACAGCACGCATGCACAGAGAGAGACAGAGAGAGAGAGAGACAGAGAGAGACTTCAGCTATTTTCTATTCATTAATTTCCAGTAAAAAGCCTTGAATGCTGAAGTGGGTATTTATAGTGTTTTTGGTGGAGGAATATTGTAATGATGCTAATCTTCTCTCTCCTAATGAACAGTGTTTGTGTCTCTGCTGTAAGGCGGCTGTGTCTGTGGGACTAATCTTCTCTCTCCTAATGAACAGTGTTTGTGTCTCTGCTGTAAGGCAGCTGTGTCTGTAGGACTAATCTTCTCTCTCCTAATGAACAGTGTTTGTGTCTCTGCTGTAAGGCAGCTGTGTCTGTAGGACTAATCTTCTCTCTCCTAATGAACAGTGTTTGTGTCTCTGCTGTAAGGCAGCTGTGTCTGTAGGACTAATCTTCTCTCTCCTAATGAACAGTGTTTGTGTCTCTGCTGTGAGGCGGCTGTGTCTGTAGGACTAATCTTCTCTCTCCTAATGAACAGTGTTTGTGTCTCTGCTGTAAGGCGGCTGTGTCTGTAGGACTAATCTTCTCTCTCCTAATGAACAGTGTTTGTGTCTCTGCTGTAAGGCGGCTGTGTCTGTAGGACTAATCTTCTCTCTCCTAATGAACAGTGTTTGTGTCTCTGCTTTAAGGCGGCTGTGTCTGTAGGACTAATCTTCTCTCTCCTAATGAACAGTGTTTGTGTCTCTGCTGTAAGGCGGCTGTGTCTGTAGGACTAATCTTCTCTCTCCTAATGAACAGTGTTTGTGTCTCTGCTGTAAGGCGGCTGTGTCTGTAGGACTAATCTTCTCTCTCCTAATGAACAGTGTTTGTGTCTCTGCTGTAAGGCGGCTGTGTCTGTAGGACTAATCTTCTCTCTCCTAATGAACAGTGTTTGTGTCTCTGCTGTAAGGCGGCTGTGTCTGTAGGACTAATCTTCTCTCTCCTAATGAACAGTGTTTGTGTCTCTGATGGTTTCCCTTCCATTACAACGCATTCATGGAACACTGGGGGTTTCCATGGTTACCCAATGTGTTGGTCAAGGGCTCAAATTTCAAACAAGAGCCTCATGCTTTTATTCAGCAGCAAGCTAAACAGATATAAAAGGCTGTAGAGGTTTAGCTGCGGGGAAGGAGGGACGGATAGGTCCCTCAACACAGACGTTAGCACGTTAGCGGTGCTTTGAGCTCAACGCCCTCTAAATAAGGCCCTTTGTAGCCTCAACACAGACCTTAGCACGTTAGCGGTGCTTTGAGCTCAATGCCCTCTAAATAAGGCCCTTTGTAGAAATAGAAAGTTTCCATCAGTTACTTCACCTCATCTCCTTAACTGACTGACCCCAGCTCTGCAAATGAGTGAAAATTCAAATAAACCGTTTATTTTGTGTGTGTGTCCATGGTTTGTGTGTGTGTGTGTGTGTGTGTGTGTGTGTGTGTGTGTGTGTGTGTGTGTGTGTGTGTGTGTGTGTGTAATGGGTTGGTGCATGCGTGCATTTCTGAGAGTGTGTATGTGTGCGTACATGTGTGTGTGTGGGTGTGAGAGAGAGAGTGCGCGTGTGTGAGTGTGTGTGTGTGTGCGTGTGTGTCAATGGTTTGTGTGTTATGGGAGGGAGAAGGTCCTGCTCACAAACTTAACATCATTGCATCATTTACTCAGTACAAAATGCAGGATGGTGAGAAAGCAGCACCCCGGCGTGTGATTGGATCCAGTGCTGTGGTCGCCGTGGAGACAGCCTCTGATTGGCAGCAGGACGGCTGTGAAAAGCAGCGGAGCGTATTTGTGAAACGACCGGACAGAGGGGTTCCCCCCCTCTCCCCAAAAAGTGTCAGCCTAATCCACTCAGCAGCGGCTTGGGCCATTAAACCCATCCTCCAGACACACCCGCCCTCTCCCCACAGGGACCCATACATCACACCCCACTCAAGAGTCTGCCCAGAAACACGGGCCCGTTAGTGCCGTAAAACCAGAGACAGGCATTCCATTAGCCGCCGTAATGATCGTAGCTCGCTCATCGCCATGGCGATAACAGCTCTATCACCTCGAAAATAACCGTAGCTGTTTTATCACTTCAAACGATTGTACCTCACCGCAAAATGAGGGGAGCAGACTGGGTTCCTGGGGGTTTATTTTAGGACTTACACTTCACCATGTGGAACGGTTTGCACATGTCCCCTACAACAATACCAATATAAATATGTAAAAAAAAAAACGTGGAGACAGTTACAGAAGATTTGTTTAGGCAGTATGAAATTATGATTTGATATGATTTGGAAGATAATGCAGTTATCTAGGGAGACTACGCCAAGAATATTTACATGAATATCTCTCATACAATGATAAAATTAGATTAATTATGATAAAATCTTCAGGTTTGCAAATGATCTACAGTGCATATCAATATGCACTAAAACTCCAATATACAGTGAACACCATAATTCATTGGACAGTGACACATTCTTTGTTATTTTTGTTCTGTGCTCTAGCACGTGATAGACTCTTGATATGTTATTTTCTGGTACTCTAGCAAGCGATACTATAACTTCTCTGCATTTGAATGGATCTCTATGGGAATTGGGGGGGTGGGGGGGGGGGGGGGGGGGGACTAGATTGAGCTGTAAATTACACGGGAATAGTATGGAACCCATGGTTAGTTAAATGGCTCTAAGTCATCAAGGGTCTGACGTATCAAACAAGCCTCAAACCATCACTCTGCTGCCAGATATGCAGTAGATATGGATGGTTCACTGTAAGGGTTTCTTCTCCTGACTTATTTTCTCCATAGAGTTCAATAGGAAAATTAGTCAGGAGAAACGACCCTTAAAGTGATCCATTCATATATACTGCATATCTGGCAGCAGAGTGATGGTTTAAGACTCGTTTGGTACGTCAGACCCTTGATGACTAACAGCCATTTTACCAACCATGTATTCCATATTGTTCCAGCATAATTTACAGCTAAATCTAGTCCCACCCCCCAATTCCCATAGAGATCCATTGAAATGCAGAGAGGTTATAGTATCGCTTGTAACAGTACCAGAAAATAAGATATCAATAGTTTTTTTGATATTCTTGGGTCACAGACATCAGGAAGTAATGGCATGCAAAGGACATGTGACCAAATATAAAAAATGACTACTTTATTCTACGTTATGTTAAACTGTCCTATATTTTTTGATGCCCGAAAATGGGGGGGGGGGGGGATTCGTACAAAAAGTTATATCATTTCTAAACGGTTCGTCCGATATGTATGAAAATACCCTCAAGTCATGGGCCTGACAGGTTCAGAGCGCTGTTTATCAGATCATAATCTCCTGCTTCCATCTCTGCTGGAGCTCGCTGAGTGTAATCTCCCTTTCGTAGTGTGCAATGCTGTAGAACTCTGCCGTGCCGTTTTAACGGAAATACTACGGACGGACAGACAGACGACAGACACACACGTACAGACTGACAGACGTACAGCACAACAGTCCCCCTCTCCTCCCATGTAAAAAGCCTCGGTGTTATCCTGGACACTATTCTCTCATTTGAACCCCATCTCAACTCCATCACCCAAACTGCCTACTTCCACCTCCGTAACATTTCCAGACTCCGCCCCTCACTGTCCCAGTCCAGCACCAACACACTTGTCCACGCCCTGGTCACCTCTCGTCTACATTACTGTAACTCCATCCTCTCTGGTGTCCCCTCCAAACTGCTCAATAAGCTCCAAATGGTCCAGAACTCCACCGCCCGCATCACTACCCTCTCCTCATCCCGCGACCACATCACCACATCACCTTACTCTGTGTCTCTCTCTGTTAGTCTGTGTCTCTCTCTGTTACTCTGTGTCTCTCTCTGTTAGTCTGTGTCTCTCTCTGTTACTCTGTGTCTCTCTCTGTTAGTCTGTGTCTCTCTCTGTTACTCTGTGTCTCTCTCTTTTAGTCTGTGTCTCTCTCTGTTAGTCTGTGTCTCTCTCTGTTACTCTGTGTCTCTCTCTGTTACTCTGTGTGTCTCTGTTAGTCTGTGTCTCTCTCAGTGTGTCTCTCTGAGTCTGGGTCTCAAACACAGCTTTTCTGATGCATGTCAATCAGCTATTCTGATGCAGATAAATTGGTGTTGTTTTCATACCCATGCTCTCAATCAAAAATATATTGAAAAATCTATCGACTATACGTCACCTAACAAATGGCAAGCGTTATAGTGTAACAGAAATAAATAAAAAATCCACTCAGTCAACCATACAATAAAAAAAATAAATAAACGATAATTTTCTTTCACATTCTGCCATGGTGGCAAAATATATTCTGTTTTACAGGGATGTGATTTTTGCTGATTTGTCCTAATTAATCACGAAAGTGATTTTCATACCATAATTGTCTCTGGGGGATGTAGTTTTAGGCTTTATGACTGATCATTCGCTCCTACTGTCAGCTGTAGCACAGAAGATCTTAATGTGTGTGTGTGGGTGTGTGTGTGTGTGTGCGCGCGTTTGTGTGTGTGTGTGTGTGTGTGTGTGTGTGCATTTGTGTGGGTGTGTGTGCGTTTGTGTGTGTGTGTGTGCGTTTGTGTGTGTGTGTTTGTGTGTGTGTGCGTTTGTGTGTGTGGGTGTGTGTGTGTGTGTGTGTGTGTGTGTGTGTGTGTGTGTGTGTGTGTGTGTGTGTGTGTGTGGGTGTGTGTGCGTTTGTGTGTGTGTGCGTGTGTGTGTGTGTGTGTATGTGTGTGTGTGCGTGTATGTGTGCGTGTGTGTGTGTTTGTGTGTGGGTGTATGTTTGTGTGCATGATTATCTCTATAAACTATTTTATGATAGCAATGTTATAGCAAAAATGGTTCCTTATTTTGTAACATGACACAAAACAGGCTCAATCAAAACAACGATACTGTATGTACTGTGTGTTCCATGGAAATCCACTGACAAACATAACTGTAAAGTTGGTATCCTTATCCCAGCAAAATTTTTTTACATCTTTTTGGTGACTTTTTGTCAATTTTAATTGAGAGTAATTCTGACTCTTGGAAAACAAACTCCCAAGGGTTACCAAGGGTTACCTAGAGCCCAGGATTATGCCTGTAGTCAAAGGGGTTCAAGAAGAGTAACCATTTCATTTTTGGGCATATGTTCAAAAAAAGGTGGTGTTCATTGCACTACCTATTCAGTGCCCAAGTGTTGCACAAAATCTGTAATGACTTTCCTGCAGACCAGGAAAGTCATACCACTTTGTTCAAGACCAATTAGTCAAATAGGACACATAACGGTATGGTATGTTGGATGGTATGTTGCAGAAACCAGGCAGAGTATTCAGTGTGAATTCTAATTGCTCACATGCAATTTACACCCTGAAGCAGCCACCTTTCCTGCTCACTAAAACATCAACACTGATATCAGTCAATCAGCCTCCTGCTCACTAAAACATCAACACTGATATCAGTCAATCAGCCTCCTGCTCACTAAAACATCAACACTGATATCAGCCAATCAGTTTCCTGCTCACTAAAACATCAACACTGATATCAGCCAATCAGCCTCCTGCTCACTAAAACATCAACACTGATATCAGCCAATCAGTTTCCTGCTCACTAAAACATCAACACTGATATCAGCCAATCAGCCTCTTGCTCACTAAAACATCAACACTGATATCAGCCAATCAACTTCCTGCTCACTAAAACATCAACACTGATATCAGCCAATCAGCCTCTTGCTCACTAAAACATCAACACTGATATCAGCCAATCAGCCTCGTGCTCCCTAAAACATCAACACTTATATCAGCCAATCAGCCTCTTGCTCACTAAAACATCAACACTGATATCAGCCAATCAGCCTCTTGCTCACTAAAACATCAACACTGATATCAGCCTATTGCTCACTAAAACATCAACACTGATATCAGCCAATCAGCCTCCTGCTCACTGAAACATCAACACTGATACCAGCCAATCAGCTTCCTGCTCACTAAAACATCAACACTGATATCAGCCAATCAGTTTCCTGCTCACTAAAACATCAACACTGATATCAGCCAATCAAGCCTCCTGCTCACTGAAACATCAACACTGATACCAGCCAATCAGCCTCCTGCTCCCTAAAACATCAACACTAATATCAGCCAATCAGCCTCCTGCTCACTAAAACATCAAGACAGATAACAACCAATCAGCCTCCTGCTCACTAAAACATCAACACTAATATCAGCCAATCAGCCTCCTGCTCACTAAAACATCAACACTGATATCAGCCAATCAGTTTCCTGCTCACTAAAACATCAACACTGATACCAGCCAATCAGTTTCCTGCTCACTAAAACATCAACACTGATATCAGCCAATCAGTTTCCTGCTCACTTAAACAGCACACAAAACAGGTAAGTAAACTCCACCACTCTCATCATGTTAAATATCAAAGTAGTTTATTAGCACTGTAGTGTTCTATCAGTGAGGTACTGTGGAATGTGTTGCTATAGCTTTAACTATATTGGTGTCTCTATCTGTCTGTCTGTCACCCCCTTGATTTCCTTGTGTAAAGCAGTGAGATCAGTGACTGTTTCCTGTGTAAAGCAGTGAGATCAGTGACTGTTTCCTGTGTAAAGCAGTGAGATCAGTGACTGTTTCCTGTGTAGAGCAGTGAGATCAGTGACTGTTTCCTGTGTAAAGCAGTGAGATCAGTGGCAGTTTCCTGTGTAGAGCAGTGAGATCAGTGGCAGTTTCCTGTGTAGAGCAGTGAGATCAGTGACAGTTTCCTGTGTAAAGCAGTGAGATCAGTGACTGTTTCCTGTGTAGAGCAGTGAGATCAGTGACTGTTTCCTGTGTAAAGCAGTGAGATCAGTGACTGTTTCCTGTGTAGAGCAGTGAGATCAGTGGCAGTTTCCTGTGTAGAGCAGTGAGATCAGGGGCAGTTTCCCTATGTATGATCAGTGATCAGTGGTTTTGACACAGGTGTGTAAAGCGGTAAGTAAGATCAGTAGTTTGGGCTCAGGTGTGTAAAGCGGTAAGTAAGATCAGTAGTTTGGGCTCAGGTGTGTAAAGCGGTAAGTAAGATCAGTAGTTTGGGCTCAGGTGTGTAAAGCGGTAAGTAAGATCAGTAGTTTGGGCTCAGGTGTGTAATCCTGGCAGTTACCTACCCCTCTGATTGCACCTTTTCCCCCCTATTTGGCTGAAAACAAGCAGCTTCCCATAAAAACACCTTACAGCACACGTCACAGAGCAGCCAGGTAAATACACACCTGTCCAGCACCAGTGAATTAACCAGCCCATTTAATCTGAGACACAAGCCTTCTTTTTTTATAATGACAAAAAGCATTGTTAAAATATGATGCTATAAAACAGGTTCTACAGCGTATCCAGCGTATATTTTCTGTTATCATATGTGGTTCACGAGTATGTCAGCTGAGTTGTGAAGCATTCGCTATGGGAGGTGTTCAGAAAATTAGAATTTTCTATACCAGATAGTATGAACACAAACACAACAGATTATATTTTAAGCCCAGACCCTAACCAAGACAGCAGATGCAGCTAAACCACTGCAGTTCTGCTGGATGACCAAAGGTGGCAGTGTGGAGCAGCAGAAGAAGAGGTGGACGACAGTACAAATGTATTCCTTCCACACAAAAGCTTTTATTTTAGAAATGTCAGCTGTACCAGTACTTACTGTGAAGGGTCTTCTGGGTATTTCAGAGTGAAAGAGGACGACTGAGCGCCTGCATTCGTAATTTAAAGGGTAATTTGCGGAGCAGTTAAAACACTAATCACAATGGCCTTGTATCACACCTTATTTCTGTGCTATTTAAACCTGACTGCTGGCTTCTCTGTGGAAAGCTTTTTTTATTTAACCCCCCCCATCTTTATTCTGCCATTTTTTTGTCTGCTACTCGTCCACATACAGCCACTGATGCTTTAAATATCTCTAAATCTCTGTTAGAAACCAGAACGGAGCGGTTCCACGTTCCACCCGACTTACGGCCGAGTAAACATGTCTTCAAACGTGATCTTTAGTATAGTGTGTGTCGGAGCACTTAAATTTGAATGCACAATATGTTTCTCACAAGGTTATTATATCTATATTATATACAAGCTCGAGCATTTGCTAAAAAAAACATGAGAATGTTTAATTGAAAATCATGTGCTTTGTAATTGTCGGTAATTAGAGGGTAATTAGGATAATTACACTCGTAATTACACACATATATTTAAGTGTTAGGAGAAAAAGGGATATGGGGGCACTTCTAAAGCCTCTGTGCTGACAAGCTCTGCTCATGACACATCCCCCTGGCTCTTATTGAAAGATTAGTGGTGTTAACCTCAGAGTCCTGCCCCAAAATCCCAACCTGGCTCTCCCAGTCTGGCCATCTGATCATCCCCCAGTTTCACTGGCTCAGTGATGCTCAGCCGGTGTGTGGTGAGCGTTGCGGAGCCAAAATGGCTGCTGCTTGTTAAGAGTACAGCTCATCAGCACCTCAGTTGATGTGTGGTGAGAGTTCTTGAGCCAAAATGGCTGCCGTGCCTCACCCAAGTGTGAAGGGGGCCACGCAGTGTTGGTGGTCCCCCCCCCCCCCCACCCCCCCCCATTCTAAGGTAGAAATTAGGGGTACGACTACATATATTCCTATAATTTTACTATAAATGATACTTTACTATATAATTCCTACACCTTGCAGACCTCATGCTTTTCTCACAATGCAACAGGTCACAGGAAACCTGCGCCAGTTGTTTATGACAGGATTGCAGAACATGATTGCTCGTGTTGTCTGGACCGATGGCTTTGTTCAACTTCACCCTTTTTAGCACCCTGCTAACATTCATGTTGCTGCTCTCCTCAGTTAGAAACAATACTTCTGATGTTACATCATCCCTTTCTGCTTTAAAGTCATGCAAGTCAAATCTACTGTAAAAGATGTTTAGGGATTCAGCAAACTGACTGCAGTGTTCCTTAGACTGAGGGCCCGGGACGTTCTGCTTAGTAGGAATCCCTGAGAGGATCTTTATTCCTTTCCAGGCATCTCTCAGCTGCCCCCTTGAAACAGATTTTCCACCTTCTCCTTATAGGCTCTTTTTGCATCCTTAACTTGTCTATTCAGCCTGAATCAATTTTGACTCACAATTTTGGCTCTTTTTCTCATTTATCCTTGTTTTAAGCTCCTTTGTTATCCAGGGCTTATTGTTTGAGAACACTTCACTTTCTTAGATGGAACAATAGTTTCCTCACAAAAATGTATATAGCCAGTCACTGCCTCTACAGTCTCATCCAGCGTGGAATTCTATGAGAAAAGCTCCCAATCTGTAGTCTTTGAGAGTCTCAGAAACATCATCATTCCACTGTTTAACAGTTTTGTAGACAACTCCTTCCCTCCAACCGAAACTATTTTGAAAAAGCACATTTAAATGACCAAATAAATTGATTTGTCTGCAGTATGTTTAGTCTTGCTCTTGTTTGGCTGCTTAAAGTAACCTTACCCAAAAACTGAGCAACTAACGTTAGTCAATGTACCGTAGGCTACTGGCGTGACATGACATCTAATGTTAATTGACAATACGATATCCGTATACCGGAGTAGCTACTGTATAAATTGACAATCCTGCTTTTGTAAGTTCCCAGATCACACAGCTGGCTGTAGGCTACTGGGGTGTAGTTATCTAGTGTAACATTACCAAGTGCGCGCACCTTTATCTCGAATAGAATTATGGGAATTTTCCCGGTCAGAGCAAGCATTGATGTATACTTCAAATTTTGGACAAACAGCGCACGCATATGGGTACTTTATCTGTGCTCCGTACTACCGTACTTCGGTTTCAACTCACACTCCAGCATGGATGCGTGCTCGGAGCATGGAAGTATGCGGTTTGAGACACAGCCAAGGAATACCACTATAACTTTACCAATGCTAAAGCTACATGAATATGGAATATGGTCTACCAAAGCATTAAAGCAACAAGAACACAGGCAGTCTTTAGCAAAGCGCAAATGCTACAGGGACACACTCTTTAGCAAAGTGCTAATGCTACAGGAACACACTCTTTAGCAAAGCGCTAATGCTACAGGAACACTATTTAGCAAAGCGCTAATCCTACAGGAACACACTCTTTAGCAAAGCGCTAATGCTACAGGAACACACTCTTTAGCAAAATGCTAATGCTACAAGAACACACTCTTTAGCAAAGCGCTAATGCTACAAGAACACTCTCTTTAGCAAAGCGCTAATGCTACAGGAACACACTCTTTAGCAAAATGCTAATGCTACAGGAACACACTCTTTAGCAAAATGCTAATGCTACAAGAACACACTTTAGCAAAGCGCTAATGCTACAAGAACACTCTTTAGCAAAGCGCTAATGCTACAATAACACACTCTTTAGCAAAGCACAAATGCTACAGGAACACACTCTTTAGCAAAGCACTAATGCTACAGGAACACACTCTTTAGCAAAACACTAATGCTACAAGAACACACTCTTTAGCAAAGCGCTAATGCTACAGGAACACACTCTTTAGCAAAGCGCTAATGCTACAAGAACACACTCTTTAGCAAAGCGCTAATGCTACAGGAACACACTCTTTAGCAAAGCGCTAATGCTACAGGATGGTCACAATCTCAGAGGAGACATAACCTACACCTCCTGCTGTTATTATTCCTCATAGTTTATGTCTGAATCGTCTCCTTCATCGTAGCACCACCTTCAGTCAGTTTATTTTTATCAGTTACAAAATGTTGGATCAAGTCCACAAAAAATGGGTGGGTTTACTGCAGTGCTTTCATTGGTCATAAAGAAGAGACTTAAAGTAGAGATTCAAATAAGAGAGTTAAAGATGAGTTAAAGAAGAGTGTTAAATAAGATAATTAAAAAGAGAGAGTTAAATAAGAGAGTTAAAGAAGAGGTGAAGTAGCGAAGTTTGGCAGTAGTATTTTAAACCCACCCGCCCTTACCTTGCGCAGGGTCGGGGGGTCCAAACTCCAGGTTGTACTTGAGAATGTAGAAGTTATTCCACACGTATAGCTGGTTGTCCCTGGGGTTATAATCCACAGCGGTGATGTACTGGTGCTGATTTGGGATGGGGATCTCCAGCGCCTCCCCCTGGCTCAGCTTGGTGTTGAAGGCGTAGTCGATCAGGCTCCGCCCCCCCTGGCTCTCGTTGTCCTCGTAGGTGGAGCGGACGACGTAGAGCACGCCGCAGGCCATGAAGGCGTCGGAGGCCGAGCGCTTGTCGTAGGCCGTCTCCCAGGTGGCCTCGAAGCGCAGGGTTGTAGGGGTTGAGGAGGCCCAGCACAATCATGCCGTTGTTCTGCTCCGTGGCGTAGATTACCCACAGTCCGTTCTCATCCGCCGCCAGGTCGATGTCGGTCTTGCCGCCCCAGCGGTACGGCGACGTGTCGTGGTAGTTGGCGGCGGGGGATGATGGCCTCGCCGCTCTTGATGCGCGTTCGCAGGTCGAACTTGACGATGTTGCGCGTGCGCTCCTTGTTGAAGAAGGCGGCGCCGTCGTACACCACGAAGCCCGTGCCGTCCACGCGGTGCGGCAGCTTGTAGGAGGCCGCCTGCCGGCCGCTGCGGTAAATCCTCCAGGGAGGCGTACTCCAGAAGCGTGTCGGTGCGGTACGGCGTCCACGGCAGGAAGTACACCTTGTCTCCCGCCTGCAGGGGGTCCTTGCACCACGCTCCCGCCTGCTGCTCCGCCTCAAACTGGAAGGAGGGTTCCAGTACGCCCCTCAGGGGTCCCGGGACAGAGAAAAACTGCCGGCAGGGGCGGAGGGTGGGGGAACAAAACGGCAAAATTAGAGAAAACCAAAAACAAAGAGACACCTGACCTCTTAAATACATGCTTGTCTGCACAGTTTAGTGTGTTGTGAAGGAGACACAGCGCCCCCTCCAGGACTGGAGTTAAACCTGCAGACCCTGCGGCCCTCCAGGACTGGCGTTGGACACCCCTGCTCTTGAGTACTGCAGCATCACTAATCACTCACCATCTCCACACAGTGCACACCACACATATTCACTGTCAGGTACGGCAGGACTGCAGTTAGCTTAATGTCATATTCTGTTACATTGTGCATTCTATTGCTTTGTGCTCATTGATTGCAGCATGTGATATTTTGTTGTAGCTGTTGTAGTAGATGATATTTTGGTGTATAAGATGTGACCCCATTATTACTGTGCATTTTGCAGATAGCTACCACTTCTCCTTCTCATGCACGCACACAGACACACACACACAAACACACACAGTCGCAGAAACACACAGACGCATAGGTGTACTCCTGTAAATCAGAAGACTGGCAGGATTCAGCTTTTCTCCATTTCTCCTTTAACTCAAACTGTCAAGTTAAATGAATCAGAAACAAACAGAAAATAAAGTGGGAATGAAAGAAGGGATGATAGAGGACATACACTGCAAGGGGGCGGGGCTTATTGAAATATGAGGAGAGGGTTATGGGTAGAAGAGGGTTATGGGTAGGAGGGGGTTATGGGTAGGAGGGGGTTATGGGTAGGAGGGGGTTATGGGTAGGAGAGGGTTATGGGTAGGAAGGGGTTATGGGGTAGGAGGGGGTTATGGGTAGAAGAGGGTTATGGGTAGGAGGGGGTTATGGGTAGGAGGGGGATATGGGTAGGAGAGGGTTATGGTAGGAGAGGGTTATGGGTAGGAGAGGGTTATGGGTAGGAGGGGGTTATGGGTAGGAGGGGGATATGGGTAGGAGAGGGTTATGGGTAGGAGGGGGTATGGGTAGGAGGGTAGGTGGGTGTTTTAGGGGATGTGATTATGGGTAGAAGGGTCTTAGAGGAAAAGAATGCACTAAGAAACTCAGCTACCATGACATGCTGGGGGAGAAGGTGCAGACCCAGGCAATAAAATAACAGGAGAGAGCGCCCCCTATGGGTGGGGAAGAATAATAGCAGGAGAGAGCGCCCCCTATGGGTGGGGAAGAATAATAGCAGGGGAGAGCACGCCCCCTATGGGTGTGGAAGAATAATAGCAGGAGAGAGCACGCCCCCTATGGGTGTGGAAGAACAAAAACAGCCGAGAAGAGAGCGCCTCCTAGGGGTGGAGGGGGAGAATAGCAGGACAGTGCGTTCCTCCTTACCTGCCCGTTTCATTAGTGACAGTTAGCATCTACAGAGGGGGCGGGGTCATGACATCACACAGAGGGCAGGGGGAGATGGCATGTGCCACAAAACAAGGAGCTGGGATTGGAGGGAAAGCCATTTACCTTTCTGTTCCACTTCTATTTCAAGCATTGGAAAAGAGAGAGATAGAGAGGAAAAGAGCGCAAGGAAGAGATTAACATGAATTAAAGAGTAATCGCCACGGTAACACATGCAATAACACACGTTAAGCAGACAAGGACAGAGAGGCGAGGGACCTGCTTTAGGGAGAGAGAGAGGGGGAAGAGAGAGAGGGAGGAGAGAGTGAGGGAGAGAGAAGAGAGGGGGGGAGAGAGAGGAGAGAGGGAGAGGGAGGGGAGAGAGAGGAGAGAGGGAGAGGGAGGAGAGAGAGAGAGGGAGGGAGAGAGAGGAGAGAGAGAGGGAGGGAGGAGAGGAGAGGGAGAGGGAGGGAGAGAGAGGAGGGAGGGAGAGAGAGGAGAGAGGGAGAGGGAGGGAGAGGTGAGAGGGAGAGGGAGGAGAGAGAGAGAGGGAGGAGAGAGGGAGGGAGAGAGAAGAGAGGGAGAGAGAAGAGAGGGGGGAGAGAGAGGAGAGAAGAGAGGGGGGGGAGAGAGAGGAGAGAGGGAGAGGGAGAGAGAAGAGAGGGGGGAGAGAGAGGAGAGAGGGAGAGGGAGGAGAGAGAGAGAGGGAGGGAGAGAGAGGAGAGAGAGAGGGAGGGAGAGAGAGGAGAGAGGGAGAGGGAGGGAGAGAGAGGAGAGAGGGAGAGGGAGGAGAGAGAGAGAGGGAGGGAGAGAGAGGAGAGAGGGAGAGGGAGGGAGAGAGAGGAGAGAGGGAGAGGGAGGGAGAGGGAGGGAGAGAGAGGAAGAGGGAGAGGGAGGGAGAGAGAGGAGAGAGGGAGAGGGAGGGAGAGAGAGGAGAGAGGGAGAGGGAGGGAGAGAGGGAGAGGGAGGGAGAGAGAGGAGAGAGGGAGAGGAGGGAGAGAGAGGAGAGAGGGAGAGGGAGGGAGAGAGAGGAGAGAGGGAGAGGGAGGAGAGAGAGAGGAGAGAGAGGGAGAGACGATGAGCTGTCAGACCTGTGATTTGGAGAGAAAGGGTTACAGGCCTGCTTGTGTGTGTGTGTGTGTGTACACGTGTGTATGTGCATGTGTGTGTGTGTGTCTGTGTGTGTGTGTGTAGTGTGTGTGTGTGTATGGTGCGTGTGTGTATGCCGCGTGTGTGTGTGTGTGTGTGTGTGTGTATGCGTGTATGTGTGTGTGGGTGTGTATGCGGGTGTGTGTGTGTGTGTGCACGTGTGTATGTGCATGCGTGTATGTGTGTGTGCGTGTGCGTGTCTGTGTGTGTATGTGTGTGTCTGTGTGCACGTGTGTATGTGCATGTGTGTATGCCGTGTATGTATGCGTGTATGGGTGTGCATGTGTGTATGCGTGTGCGTGTGTGTATGTATGCGTGTATGTGTGTGTGGGTGTGCATGTGTGTATGCGTGTGTGTGTGTGTGTGTATGCCGTGTATGTGTGTGTGTGTGTGTGTGTCTGTGTGCACGTGTGTATGCCGTGTATGTGTGTGTGTGTGTGTGTGCGTGTGTGCACGTGTGTGTGTCCCAGGCTGATGAAAGCTAAGTGGTGAGTACAGCACAGCAGCCATTCTACACACCCAGAGGCCCAGTTATTACTGCAGGAGATAACACACCGTCTCTCCCACAACCATCAGTGTGGGGACCGCCAACAGCCCCACAGCAAGCAGAGCGCAGAGTGCTAAATAACGCTCCGGCGGCTCACACAGTGTGACCTCGCTCGTTTAACGAGAATGAACAGCGGACCGTTAATCTAAACGAGCGCTAAGTCCCTTCAGCCCAGGAAATATTCACAAGACAAGTTTACACAAGAAAGGCTCAGTCCAGACCTTCCCTACCTGAGCTCCAGACTAATGACTCGGCTCTCAGATTGTGGATTTTAGCCCAGCGGTGCACTTTCATGTGAGAATAATATTGATTTCAAACGGCTCTTATGGGGGCAGATGCTGTATATAAAGGTGAGAGAGACCATGCTTTTTATTTATTTATTTAACTGGGTTCAGTGCAGTCAGTCTGTGAGAAGTTAGCCAGTTTAATTAGACTAGTTAGTGAGAGAAGTTAACAAGTTTAATGAGACTATTTAGTGTGAGAAGTTAACCAGTTTAATGAGACTATTTAGTGTGAGAAGTTAGCCAGTTTAATGAGACTAGTTAGTGTGAGAAGTTAGCCAGTTTAATGAGACTAGTTAGTGTGAGAATTTAACTAGTTTAAGGAGGCGAGAGGGTGACAGTGCAGAGTCAGTTTAGAGACTGATTAAAGTGGCCAACAATACTAAAGAGGACCCGACTGCACAACAACTAGAACTGCACCCACAGAACTGCACCCACAGAAGTGCACCCACAGAAGTGCTCAGGTATTAACACCTGAAATATACCTTTGTGACATCCTGAAAAGACACAGGATCTAACAGCACTAGCAGGAAGTGGGCAGCGATGATACCAACCTGTCACGTGACTTCAGAAGGGCCTTTTATCTACAGGAATAAAAGACTGGTTGCCTTCAGTCCATATTTCCTGTGCTTGTAACAGTTATGCCCACATACAGGTCTATATTTCCTGTGCTTTTAACGGTTATCCCCACATACAGTTTGGATGAAAAGATCGTCAATATGGATTTTGATGAATCTCCAAATGCCACCAAGTGCAAGTAAAATAATCTTTATTAGTGTCAGAGATTTCTGTGATTCACTGCCTGCCAATGAATAAACTGTAATTTACACCGATAAACTACACAAGGCAGTTTTTTTATTTTTTTATTGTGATATTTGGAGGTATGTGTTGTACGGAGGTATGTGTTGTAAGTTTTTTTTAAATGTTTTTTTTTTTCTCCAAAATTCTAAGTCAGTGTTCTAGAACTCACCTGACACTACAGTCACCTGTAGTGATTGTTACATCAGCATTAGAATGTTCAGTTAAGAACATTCTAATCACATATTTGTGACCTTTCACCTTAGTCCTCCAACACAGACTGCTTCCCTCTGGTCTCTGAATTTACAAACTGCTCTGATGGAGTAAGGCCCACACTGTGATTGGCCGCACTAATATATAGGTTTATAACCTC
>CM056381.1:81486764-81509264 GCA_029718625.1 Synaphobranchus kaupii
GCCCTGTGTTTATAAAGCTCTTATTAATAAGGAGATGCATGTATCTAAAGCTCTTATTAATAAGGAGATGCGTGTTTATAAAGCTCTTATTAATAAGGAGATGTGTGTTTATAAAGCTCTTATTAATAAGATGTGCGTTTACAAAGCTCTTATTAATAAGGAGATGTGTGTTTATAAAGCTTTTATTAATTAGGTGATGCATGTTTACGAAGCTCTTAATACTTGCGTGTGTGTGTGTGTGTGTGTGTGTGTGTGTGTGTGTGTGTGTGTGTGTGTGTGTGTGTGTGTCTGTGTGTGTGTGAGATCTGATTGCTTGTTTAAAAGGCTTGGTGCTGGAGTAGGCACATTAGCACATGAATGAGCAATCCTGCAGGGACCTTCGTCGCTCTCCTCGCTGAGTGAGCCTCCTCTTCCTCACTTACAGGCCTGATGAATATGAGTCATTTTGCATGAGACTACAGCAGAGCTTTGTGCTGGATACTGATACTGATCTCATCCTCCCTGTGTTTCATAAGTGCAGCTATCTTGGGCTTTACTTTGAGAGGTTGTGACATCGCCAAGTGTGCAGTCTACCTCGCGTGTGTGCGTGTACGTGTACGTGTACGTGTGTGTGCCTGTGTGTGCGTGTGTGTGTGTGAGTGCGTGCGTGTGCGTGCGTGCGTGCACGTTTGTGTGCGTGTGCGTGCCTGTGTGTGCGTGCGTGTGTGTGTGCGCATGTGTGTGTATGTGTGTGTGTGTGTGTGTGCGCGCCTGTGTGTGTGTGTGTGTGTGTATGCCTGTGTGTGTGTGTGTGTGTGTGTGTGTGTGTGTATATGCCTGTGTGTGTGTGTGTGTGTGTATGCCTGTGTGTGTGTGTGTGTGTGTGTGTGTGTGTATATGCCTGTGTGTGTGTGTGTGTGGGTGTGTGTGTTTGTGTCTATGCCTGTGTGTGTGTGAGTGAGAGAGTGACTGCACACACTAGTGTCCATGCGCTTGCTGCTGGCTGTATGTTTAATTAAAAGGCTGCTAATTGAGGCAGTGGCCCTGTGTTGCTCTGGTTTTACTGAGGGCCTGGCCTGGCAGTGTCCACAGCTTATTAATGCAGTTCTTAATGCCACAATTAGCTGCTGGAGGGGCTGCGGGTTTAACAGCTGCTTTTATGAGCGCTGTGTCAACGACTCTCAGCACTGATGCTGTTCGTCTGGCCTCTCTGTCCTCCAGGGCCCCCCATTCCCCCGCTCCCCCGCTCCCCCTCTCCCCCGCTCCCCCGCTCCCCCTCTCCCCCTCTCCCCCTCTCCCCCGTTCCCCCTCTCCCCCTCTCCCCCTCTCCCCCGTTCCCCCGCTCCCCCTCTCCCCCGCTCCCCCTCTCCCCCGTTCCCCCGCTCCCCCGCTCCCCCGCTCCCCCGCTCCCCCTCTCCCCCGTTCCCCGGCTCCCCCGTTCCCCCGCTCCCCCTCTCCCCCTCTCCCCCACTCCCCCTCTCCCCCGCTCCCCCGTTCCCCCTCTCCCCCTCTCCCCCTCTCCCCCTCTCCCCCGTTCCCCGCTCCCCCTCTCCCCCATTCCCCCTCTCCCCCGTTCCCCCGCTCCCCCTCTCCCCCCGCTCCCCCCGCTCCCCCTCTCCCCCGTTCCCCCTCTCCCCCGTTCCCCCCGCTCCCCCCTCTCCCCCGTTCCCCCTCTCCCCCGTTCCCCCGCTCCCCCTCTCCCCCTCTCCCCCACTCCCCCTCTCCCCCGCTCCCCCTCTCCCCCGCTCCCCCGTTCCCCCTCTCCCCCGCTCCCCCTCTCCCCCTCTCCCCCGCTCCCCCTCTCCCCCATTCCCCTCCCCCTCTCCCCCCCCGTTCCCCCGTTCCCCCTCTCCCCCGCTCCCCCTCTCCCCCGCTCCCCCGCTCCCCCGTTCCCCCGCTCCCCCTCTCCCCCGTTCCCCCCGCTCCCCCTCTCCCCCTCTCCCCCGCTCCCCCTCTCCCCCGCTCCCCCGTTCCCCCGCTCCCCCTCTCCCCCCGTTCCCCCCGCTCCCCCTCTCCCCCATTCCCCTCTCCCCCGTTCCCCCGTTCCCCCTCTCCCCCGCTCCCCCGCTCCCCCGCTCCCCCGCTCCCCCGCTCCCCCGTTCCCCCGCTCCCCCTCTCCCCCGCTCCCCCTCTCCCCCGTTCCCCCGTTCCCCCTCTCCCCCGTTCCCCCTCTTGCAATAGCAGCTCAAATGACATTCCAGTGGCGGCAGAAATCTGTGGGGTGGTGGAATGTTGGTTAGGGCCCTGTGTGCTATTCTATGACCAGCAGTCCTGAGAACAGCCCTCACAAAGATACAGTTACACACACGGACACACACACATACACACTCATACATACACATATACACACACTCATACATACACGCACATGTTCACACGCACACACACACAAGCTCTTACACACATGCAAAACCTCACTCACTCATTTATTAGATGAATCTGAATTGTGTATATTATATAATTGCATATATTATGGATATGTCCCATGCAGTATGTGCCATGGTTGACATTGACGTGAATGACAGTGTTTGAACACGCGTGTCGCTGCACAGGAGTGTTGAGTTGTGAATGAGAGCATTTGAGCACATGTGTACCTGTACAGGTGTATGGGTGTGAGCATTAAGAGGCAGTATTCAGGTGTAAGTCCCTCCCCTCTCCTCTCCACTCGCCCCAGGTGTAATAACCGGACCCAGTGTGTGGTGATCACAGGATCGGACGTCTTTCCAGACCCGTGCCCTGGAACTTATAAATACCTGGAGGTTCAGTACGAGTGCGTTCCCTACAGTAAGTACAGAGCCGAGGCTCCTGCATGCGGCATCACACACGGCCACCGATTAGCGCACAACAGAGCCTGCAGACGGACAAACACTCCTGATTTAGGGGAACCCCTCACCCCACGCGCTCCCCAAGCCTGACACTAATCTGTGTGTCTGATTATCTGCTCTTTAGAGTAACTCAGCTGTGTGTCTGATTATCTGCCCATCAGAGTAACTCAACTGTGTGTCTGATTATCTGCTCTTTAGAGTAACTCAGCTGTGTGTCTGATTATCTGCCCATCAGAGTAACTCAACTGTGTGTCTGATTATCTGCTCATTACAGTAACTCAGCTGTGTGTCTGATTATCTGCTCTTTAGAGTAACTCAGCTGTGTGTCTGATTATCTGCTCTTTAGAGTAACTCAGCTGTGTGTCTGATTATCTGCCCATCAGAGTAACTCAACTGTGTGTCTGATTGTCTGCTCTTTAGAGTAACTCAGCTGTGTGTCTGATTATCTGCTCTTTAGAGTAACTCAGCTGTGTGTCTGGTTATCTGCTCTTTAGAGTAACTCAGCTGTGTGTCTGATTATCTGCTCTTTAGAGTAACTCATCTGTGTGTCTGATTATCTGCTCTTTAGAGTAACTCAGCTGTGTGTCTGATTATCTGCTCTTTAGAGTAACTCAGCTGTGTGTCTGATTATCTGCTCTTTAGATTAACTCAACTGTGTGTCTGATTATCTGCTCTTTAGAGTAACTCAGCTGTGTGTCTGATTATCTGCTCTTTAGAGTAACTCAGCTGTGTGTCTGATTATCTGCTCTTTAGAGTAACTCAGCTGTGTGTCTGATTATCTGCTCTTTAGAGTAACTCAGCTGTGTGTTTGATTATCTGCTCTTTAGATTAACTCAACTGTGTGTCTGATTATCTGCTCTTTAGAGTAACTCAGCTGTGTGTCTGATTATCTGCTTTTTAGAGTAACTCAGCTGGGTGTCTGATTATCTGCTCTTTACAGTAACTCAGCTGTGTGTCTGATTATCTGCTCTTTAGAGTAACTCAGCTGTGTGTCTGATTATCTGCTCTTTAGAGTAACTCAGCTGTGTGTCTGATCATCTGCTCTTTAGAGTAACTCAGCTGTGTGTCTGATTATCTGCTCTTTAGAGTAACTCAGCTGTGTGTCTGATTATCTGCTATTTAGATTAACTCAACTGTGTGTCTGATTATCTGCTCTTTAGAGTAACTCAGCTGTGTGTCTGATTATCTGCTCTTTAGAGTAACTCAGCTGTGTGTCTGATTATCTGCTCTTTAGAGTAACTCAGCTGTGTGTCTGATTATCTGCTCTTTAGAGTAACTCAGCTGTGTGTCTGATTATCTGCTCTTTAGATTAACTCAACTGTGTGTCTGATTATCTGCTCTTTAGAGTAACTCAGCTGTGTGTCTGATTATCTGCTTTTTAGAGTAACTCAGCTGGGTGTCTGATTATCTGCTCTTTACAGTAACTCAGCTGTGTGTCTGATTATCTGCTCTTTAGAGTAACTCAGCTGTGTGTCTGATTATCTGCCCATCAGAGTAACTCAACTGTGTGTCTGATTATCTGCTCTTTAGAGTAACTCAGCTGTGTGTCTGATTATCTGCTCTTTAGAGTAACTCAGCTGTGTGTCTGATTATCTGCTCTTTAGAGTAACTCAGCTGTGTGTCTGATTATCTGCTCTTTAGAGTAACTCAGCTGTGTGTCTGATTATCTGCTCTTTAGAGTAACTCAGCTGTGTGTCTGATTATCTGCTCTTTAGATTAACTCAACTGTGTGTCTGATTATCTGCTCTTTAGAGTAACTCAGCTGTGTGTCTGATTATCTGCTCTTTAGAGTAACTCAGCTGTGTGTCTGATTATCTGCTCTTTAGAGTAACTCAGCTGTGTGTCTGATTATCTGCTCTTTAGAGTAACTCAGCTGTGTGTCTGATTATCTGCTCTTTAGATTAACTCAACTGTGTGTCTGATTATCTGCTCTTTAGAGTAACTCAGCTGTGTGTCTGATTATCTGCTTTTTAGAGTAACTCAGCTGGGTGTCTGATTATCTGCTCTTTACAATAAAGAGCCAGCAGCCATACCACTATGCAATCTGCGCCTGCTGAATGGCTGAAGCTAAGCAGGTTGTGGGTTTGGTTAGTACTTGGATGGGAGACCTCTGGGGAAAACTAAGTTGCTGCTGGAAGTGGTGTTGGTGGGCCAGTAGGGGGCAGTCTTCCCTCTGGTCAAATAAACCCCAATGCCCCAGTGCAGTGATGGGGACACTGTGCTGTAGGAGATGCCGTCTTTCGGATGAGACGTTAAAACCGAGGTCCTGACTCACTGTGGTCATTAAAGATCCCATGACACTTATCGTAAAGAGTAGGGGTTTCCCCGGTGTCCTGGCTAAACTCCCAACCCAGGCTCATTCAATCTGCCACCTAATCATCCCCCAGTTTAATTGGCTAAAAAAAATATTCTCTCCCTCTCCACCTCAGCTGATGTGTGGTGAGCATACTGGCGCAAAATGGCTGCCGTTGCATCACCCAGGTGGGTGCTACACATTGGTGGCGGTAGAGGCGAGTTTCCCCCTTATCATTGTAAAGCGCTTTGAGTATCTAGAAAGGCGCTATATAAATGCCATGCATTATTATTATTATTTAACTCAGCTGTGTGTCTGATTATCTGCTCTTTAGAGTAACTCAGCTGTGTGTCTGATTATCTGCTCTTTAGAGTAACTCAGCTGTGTGTCTGATTATCTGCTCTTTACAGTAACTCAACTGTGTGTCTGATTATCTGCTCTTTACAGTAACTCAGCTGTGTGTCTGATTATCTGCTCTTTAGAGTAACTCAGCTGTGTGTCTGATTATCTGCTCTTTAGAGTAACTCAGCTGTGTGTCTGATTATCTGCTCTTTAGAGTAACTCAACTGTGTGTCTGATTATCTGCTCTTTAGAGTAACTCAGCCGTGTGTCTGATTATCTGCTCTTTAGAGTAACTCAGCTGTGTGTCTGATTATCTGCTCTTTAGAGTAACTCAGCTGTGTGTCTGATTATCTGCTCTTTAGAGTAACTCAGCTGTGTGTCTGATTATCTGCTCTTTAGAGTAACTCAGCTGTGTGTCTGATTATCTGCTCTTTAGATTAACTCAACTGTGTGTCTGATTATCTGCTCTTTAGAGTAACTCAGCTGTGTGTCTGATTATCTGCTCTTTAGAGTAACTCAGCTGTGTGTCTGATTATCTGCTCTTTAGAGTAACTCAGCTGTGTGTCTGATTATCTGCTCTTTAGAGTAACTCAGCTGTGTGTCTGATTATCTGCTCTTTAGATTAACTCAACTGTGTGTCTGATTATCTGCTCTTTAGAGTAACTCAGCTGTGTGTCTGATTATCTGCTTTTTAGAGTAACTCAGCTGGGTGTCTGATTATCTGCTCTTTACAGTAACTCAGCTGTGTGTCTGATTATCTGCTCTTTAGATTAACTCAACTGTGTGTCTGATTATCTGCTCTTTAGAGTAACTCAGCTGTGTGTCTGATTATCTGCTTTTTAGAGTAACTCAGCTGGGTGTCTGATTATCTGCTCTTTACAGTAACTCAGCTGTGTGTCTGATTATCTGCTCTTTAGAGTAACTCAGCTATGTGTCTGATTATCTGCTCTTTAGAGTAACTCAGCTGTGTGTCTGATTATCTGCTCTTTAGAGTAACTCAGCTGTGTGTCTGATTATCTGCTCTTTAGATTAACTCAACTGTGTGTCTGATTATCTGCTCTTTAGAGTAACTCAGCTGTGTGTCTGATTATCTGCTTTTTAGAGTAACTCAGCTGGGTGTCTGATTATCTGCTCTTTAGAGTAACTCAGCTGTGTGTCTGATTATCTGCTCTTTAGAGTAACTCAGCTGGGTGTCTGATTATCTGCTCTTTACAGTAACTCAGCTGTGTGTCTGATTATCTGCTCTTTAGAGTAACTCAGCTGGGTGTCTGATTATCTGCTCTTTAGAGTAACTCAGCTGTGTGTCTGATTATCTGCTCTTTAGAGTAACTCAGCTGTGTGTCTGATTATCTGCTCTTTAGAGTAACTCAGCTGTGTGTCTGATTATCTGCTCTTTAGAGTAACTCAACTGTGTGTCTGATTATCTGCTCTTTACAGTAACTTAGCTGTGTGTCTGATTATCTGCTCTTTAGAGTAACTCAACTGTGTGTCTGATTAACTGCTCTTTAGAGTAACTCAGCTGTGTGTCTGATTATCTGCTCTTTAGAGTAACTCAACTGTGTGTCTGATTATCTGCTATTTAGAGTAACTCAGCCATGTGTCTGATTATCTGCTCTTTAGAGTAACTCAGCTGTGTGTCTGAAAAGGCGGGCATAATGATGTGTTACTGATGGGTGCAAAGTGTTCCTCTGGCAGACGGACTCAACGAGGGTCCAGAGCTTAAACCTCCAAAGGATTACAAGCTCATTCACGGAGCTCTTATTCAGTATCGGACAATAACAAGGAATCAAAGCAGTCATTACACCCCCACGTCCTCAAATTCAGTCTGTAACAAGCATACTCATTCAGTTTGAGGAAAGAATTAAAAAAGAAAGACATTTTATAATGGGAACAGTTTAAAGGTGACTAGAAACAAGAAGCTGTCCATTCACTGTGATTGATGGCCTTTGCATCCAATTGCTGAATCCCAGATCTGTGCCCCACCCCTGGAGCCACTGATGAAGTTGGAGGAAAAAATATGAAATGATGTAAAGTATATAAAGCAAAGAACAAAGAGAAATCCCATTTGAATCTATCTATCTATCTGGCAGACCTGCCCAGGATAATCAGGCTGAAATAATGATCAAAATTGTATCTCTGTTGCTCTTTGATTATTATTTATGTTGTTTTGATATTTCAGATGTACTGCCTGGCTGCTGCTCTTTGTCTGTTTTTAATGTTCATTAAGTGGGTTTGATTCTTCTCTCTCTCTTTCACAGGTTTACAGACTCACTCTATCTCTAGAACCGCTTAGCTGCCTTTATCCTTCTTTACTGATATCATGAGACTCAGGCCAAAGTTCTGTCCTTCTTTCCTTCCAGACTGATTCTCTTTCTGCTTCCGATTGGTTGCTTCTGTCTATCCCTGCTATCTGATTGGTTATTTGTGTCTGCTTTCTGATTGGTTGTTTGTCTATCCCTGCTATCTGATTGGTTATTTGTGTCTGCTCTCTGATTGGTTGTAGATTCGTCCGCTCAGTGTTTTCCTCCTCAGGTGACCAGGTTGTGTGTGTGTGGGGTCAGAGTTCATGCTTTCCCGGTTGCTTCCTAGGGCGGGGTTCCTTCTATGCACATATCTGCGCATATCTCCGACTGTGCAACGCAGACTGCCTGCTCGCTGTCTTGCCCGGCTGCGCATACGGCTGCGCATACGGCTGCGCATACGGACGCAGATGGCGTGTCTGAGAATAGAGCCCAGGAGGTCTCACTGAGCTCCATTCCAGATGACTCCATTTTGTTTTACTGTGATAATGCTGACTCCTGTGATATACATAAAAGCATATTACTTACTGTTAAACAGGGATGCCATTTAAACATCAGGTTTTTTACTGTTTAACCAGCCTGTAGTATAGTAAATGTTGTTTGCCTTATGTACGGGATAGTCTGTAAATGGGCAGTTGGATTGTTTGTATGATGGCATACAGGGATGTGACGTTCAATTTCCTGGGCTGTATTTTCACACATGTTTGGCGTGCACTTCCTCTGTGCAATATCCTGTTGGCACACACAGATACATCAGAGATATTTCAGCGACAGCGCTGTGAATACTATCTCTCTTTCAGCGACAGCGCTGTGAATACTCTCTCTGATGCTTCTGTTCTCACAACATGGAGGCCAGCCTTCCAATGTCAATGAGGCTTTTAGTGGGGTTGGCTTAAAATAACAATCTCTCTCTCTCTCTCTCTCTCTCTCTCTCTCTCTCTCTCTCTCTCTCTCTCTCTCGTCCTCCTCCTTCCCCTCTTCTTCTAGATTTCTTAAATATTTAATGACCGGAGCTTTTAGTAAATTTACAAGCTAAATATTTTGGTGTCCGTCCATTATTGGAGTGTTTGAGTGGGCTGGATTTCAAAGGTTTTGTGTGTTTTAGCTAAAAACCATCGATTAGCTCAGAAATCCATCAAGTTTAAAAGACTTCTCAGAAAGGGGCAATTTGTTATGATCTGATTGGCTAATTTTCTTTCTGTGAAATCACACACTCCACTCCACTAAAAGCCTGTCTAACTGCATTTAAAGCAATGTGCAAAAATAAGAATGAAAGATTATGAACCTGTATGTCACACATAGTTGAGCTTACACTTGGGCAGCTGTATAAATTAGAGATCATAAAGCTTTATATTGCACAAATCAATCACATTGTGGGACCACACCATAGCAGCCAACCATACCTTTCTATTACACCAGCCAATTACAGAGCTGGATGTATACCATAGCAGCCAATCAGAATTGGAGGTTATAAACCTATATATTAGTGTGGCCAATCACAGTGTGGGCCTTACTCCATCAGAGCAGTTTGTAAATTCAGAGACCAGAGGGGAGCAGTTTGTAAATTCAGAGACCAGAGGGAAGCAGTCTGTGTTGGAGGACTAAGGTGAAAGGTCACAAATATGTGATTAGAATGTTATACCTCCGTACAACACAAACCTCCAAATATCACAATAAAAAAATAAAAAAACTGCCTTGTGTAGTTTATCGGGTGTAAATTACAGTTTATTCATTGGCAGGCAGTGAATCACAGAAATCTCTGACACTAATAAAGATTATTTTACTTGCACTTGGTGGCATTTGAAGATTCATCAAAATCCATATTGACGATCTTTTCATCCAAACTGTATGTGGGGATAACCGTTAAAAGCACAGGAAATATAGACCTGTATGTGGGGATAACCGTTACAAGCACAGGAAATATGGACTGAAGGCAACCAGTCTTTTATTCCTGTAGATAAAAGGCCCTTTGGAAGTCACGTGACAGGTTGGTATCATCGCTGCCCACTTCCTGCTAGTGCTGTTAGATCCTGTGTCTTTTCAGGATGTCACAAAGGTATATTTCAGGTGTTAATACCTGAGCACTTCTGTGGGTGCACTTCTGTGGGTGCAGTTCTAGTTGTTGTGCAGTCGGGTCCTCTTTAGTATTGTTGGCCACTTTAATCAGTCTCTAAACTGACTCTGTGCACTGTCACCCTCTCGCCTCCTTAAACTAGTTAACTTCTCACACTAACTAGTCTCATTAAACTGGTCAACTTCTCACACTAACTAATCTCATTAAACTGGCTAACTTCTCACACTAAATAGTCTCATTAAACTGGTTAACTTCTCACACTAAATAGTCTAATTAAACTGGCTAACTTCTCACAGACTGACTGCACTGAACCCAGTTAAATAAATAAATAAAAAGCATGGTGTCTCTCACCTTTATATACAGTATCTGCCCCCATAAGAGCCGTTTGAAATCAATATTATTCTCACATGAAAGTGCACCGCTGGGCTAAAATCCACAATCTGAGAGCCGAGTCATTAGTCTGGAGCTCAGGTAGGGAAGGTCTGGACTGAGCCTTTCTTGTGTAAACTTGTCTTGTGAATATTTCCTGGGATGAAGGGACTTAGCGCTCGTTTAGATTAACGGTCCGCTGTTCATTCTCGTTAAACGAGCGAGGTCACACTGTGTGAGCCGCCGGAGCGTTATTTAGCGCTCTGCGCTCTGCTTGCTGTGGGGCTGTTGGCGGTCCCCACACTGATGGTTGTGGGAGAGACGGTGTGTTATCTCCTGCAGTAATAACTGGGCCTCTGGGTGTGTAGAATGGCTGCTGTGCTGTACTCACCACTTAGCTTTCATCAGCCTGGGACACACACACGTGCGCACACACACACACACACACACACACACACACACACACACACACACACACACACACACACACACATACACGGCATACACACGTGCACACAGACACACACACACACACACACGCATACACACATGCACACCCACACACACATACACGCATACATACACACACGCACACACACACACACACACACACACACGCACACACGCACACGCATACACACGCATACACACATGCACACCCATACACGCATACATACACGGCATACACACATACACATACACACGTGCACACAGACACACACATACACACACAGACACGCACACACACATACACGCATGCACATACACACGTGCACACACACACACACACACACACACACACCCGCATGCACACCCACACACACATACACGCATACACACACACACACACACACACACACACACACACACACACACACGGCATACACACACGCACATACACACACACACACAGACACACATGCATACACACACACACACACACACACACACACACACACACACACACACACACACACACACACATGCACATACACACGTGTACACACACACACACACAAGCAGGCCTGTAACCCTTTCTCTCCAAATCACAGGTCTGACAGCTCATCGTATCTCCCTCTCTCTCCTCTCTCTCCCTCCCTCTCCCTCTCTCCTCTCTCTCCCTCCCTCTCCCTCTCTCCTCTCTCTCCCTCTCTCCCTCCCTCTCCCTCTCTCCTCTCTCTCCCTCCCTCTCCCCCCTCTCTCCTCTCTCTCCCTCCCTCTCCCTCTCTCCTCTCTCTCCCTCCCTCTCCCTCTCTCCTCTCTCTCCCTCCCTCTCCCTCTCTCCTCTCTCTCCCTCCCTCTCCCTCTCTCCTCTCTCTCCCTCCCTCTCCCTCTCTCCCCCTCCCTCTCTCCCTCCCTCTCCCTCTCTCCTCTCTCTCCCTCCCTCTCCCTCTCTCCTCTCTCTCCCTCCCTCTCCCTCTCCCTCTCTCCTCTCTCTCCCTCCCTCTCCCTCTCTCCTCTCTCTCCCTCCCTCTCCCTCTCTCCCTCCCTCTCCCTCTCTCCTCTCTCTCCCTCCCTCTCCCTCTCTCCTCTCTCTCCCTCCCTCTCCCCTCTCTCCTCTCTCTCCCTCCCTCTCCCTCTCTCCTCTCTCTCCCTCCCTCTCTCTCTCTCCTCCCTCTCCCTCTCTCTCTCTCCTCCCTCTCCCTCTCACCTCTCTCTCCCTCCCTCTCCCTCTCCTCTCTCTCCCTCCCTCTCTCTCTCTCCTCCCTCCCTCTCTCTCTCTCCTCCCTCTCCCTCTCTCCTCTCTCTCCCTCTCTCTCCCTCCCTCTCCCTCTCTCCTCTCTCTCCCCCCTCTCTTCTCTCTCCCTCTCTCTCTCTCCCTCACTCTCTCCTCCCTCTCTCTCTTCCCCCTCTCTCTCTCTCCCTAAAAGCAGGTCCCTCGCCTCTCTGTCTGCTTAACGTGTGTTATTGCATGTGTTACCGTGGCGATTACTCTTTAATTCATGTTAATCTCTTCCTTGCGCTCTTTTCCTCTCTATCTCTCTCTTTTCCAATGCTTGAAATAGAAGTGGAACAGAAAGGTAAATGGCTTCCCTCCAATCCCAGCTCCTTGTTTTGTGGCACATGCCATCTCCCCCTGCCCTCTGTGTGATGTCATGACCCCGCCCCCTCTGTAGATGCTAACTGTCACTAATGAAACGGGCAGGTAAGGAGGAACGCACTGTCCTGCTATTCTCCCCCTCCACCCCTAGGAGGCGCTCTCTTCTCGGCTGTTTTTGTTCTTCCACACCCATAGGGGGCGTGCTCTCCTGCTATTATTCTTCCACACCCATAGGGGGCGTGCTCTCCCCTGCTATTATTCTTCCCCACCCATAGGGGGCGCTCTCTCCTGCTATTATTCTTCCCCACCCATAGGGGGCGCTCTCTCCTGTTATTTTATTGCCTGGGTCTGCACCTTCTCCCCCAGCATGTCATGGTAGCTGAGTTTCTAGTGCATTCTTTTCCTCTAAGACCCTTCTACCCATAATCACATCCCCTAAAACACCCACCTACCCTCCTACCCATAACCCCCTCCTACCCATAACCCTCTCCTACCCATATCCCCCTCCTACCCATAA
The DNA here is from genome assembly GCA_029718625.1 of Synaphobranchus kaupii. NCBI lineage: Eukaryota > Metazoa > Chordata > Actinopteri > Anguilliformes > Synaphobranchidae > Synaphobranchus > Synaphobranchus kaupii. The sequence goes on from CM056381.1 coordinate 81,499,505, forward strand.
CCCCCTCCTACCCATAACCCTCTCCTACCCATATCCCCCTCCTACCCATAACCCTCTCCTACCCATAACCCCCTCCTACCCATAACCCCCTCCTACCCATAACCCTCTTCTACCCATAACCCTCTCCTCATATTTCAATAAGCCCCGCCCCCTTGCAGTGTATGTCCTCTATCATCCCTTCTTTCATTCCCACTTTATTTTCTGTTTGTTTCTGATTCATTTAACTTGACAGTTTGAGTTAAAGGAGAAATGGAGAAAAGCTGAATCCTGCCAGTCTTCTGATTTACAGGAGTACACCTATGCGTCTGTGTGTTTCTGCGACTGTGTGTGTTTGTGTGTGTGTGTGTCTGTGTGCGTGCATGAGAAGGAGAAGTGGTAGCTATCTGCAAAATGCACAGTAATAATGGGGTCACATCTTATACACCAAAATATCGTCTACTACAACAGCTACAACAAAATATCACATGCTGAAATCAATGAGCACAAAGCAATAGAATGCACAATGTAACAGAATATGACATTAAGCTAACTGCAGTCCTGCTGTACCTGACAGTGAATATGTGTGGTGTGCACTGTGTGGAGATGGTGAGTGATTAGTGATGCTGCAGTAAGAGCAGGGGTGTCCAATGCCAGTCCTGGAGGGCCGCAGTGTCTGCAGGTTTAACTCCAGTCCTGGAGGGGGCGCTGTGTCTCCTTCACAACACACTAAACTGTGCAGACAAGCATGTATTTAAGAGGTCAGGTGTCTCTTTGTTTTTGGTTTTCTCTAATTTTGCCGTTTTGTTCCCCCACCCTCCGCCCCTGCCGGCAGTTTTTCTCTGTCCCGGGACCCTGAGGGGCGTACTGGAACCCTCCTTCCAGTTTGAGGCGGAGCAGCAGGCGGGAGCGTGGTGCAAGGACCCCCTGCAGGCGGGAGACAAGGTGTACTTCCTGCCGTGGACGCCGTACCGCACCGACACGCTTCTGGAGTACGCCTCCCTGGAGGATTACCGCAGCGGCCGGCAGGCGGCCTCCTACAAGCTGCCGCACCGCGTGGACGGCACGGGCTTCGTGGTGTACGACGGCGCCGCCTTCTTCAACAAGGAGCGCACGCGCAACATCGTCAAGTTCGACCTGCGAACGCGCATCAAGAGCGGCGAGGCCATCATCCCCGCCGCCAACTACCACGACACGTCGCCGTACCGCTGGGGCGGCAAGACCGACATCGACCTGGCGGCGGACGAGAACGGACTGTGGGTAATCTACGCCACGGAGCAGAACAACGGCATGATTGTGCTGGGCCTCCTCAACCCCTACACCCTGCGCTTCGAGGCCACCTGGGAGACGGCCTACGACAAGCGCTCGGCCTCCGACGCCTTCATGGCCTGCGGCGTGCTCTACGTCGTCCGCTCCACCTACGAGGACAACGAGAGCCAGGGGGGGCGGAGCCTGATCGACTACGCCTTCAACACCAAGCTGAGCCAGGGGGAGGCGCTGGAGATCCCCATCCCAAATCAGCACCAGTACATCACCGCTGTGGATTATAACCCCAGGGACAACCAGCTATACGTGTGGAATAACTTCTACATTCTCAAGTACAACCTGGAGTTTGGACCCCCCGACCCTGCGCAAGGTAAGGGCGGGTGGGTTTAAAATACTACTGCCAAACTTCGCTACTTCACCTCTTCTTTAACTCTCTTATTTAACTCTCTCTTTTTAATTATCTTATTTAACACTCTTCTTTAACTCATCTTTAACTCTCTTATTTGAATCTCTACTTTAAGTCTCTTCTTTATGACCAATGAAAGCACTGCAGTAAACCCACCCATTTTTTGTGGACTTGATCCAACATTTTGTAACTGATAAAAATAAACTGACTGAAGGTGGTGCTACGATGAAGGAGACGATTCAGACATAAACTATGAGGAATAATAACAGCAGGAGGTGTAGGTTATGTCTCCTCTGAGATTGTGACCATCCTGTAGCATTAGCGCTTTGCTAAAGAGTGTGTTCCTGTAGCATTAGCGCTTTGCTAAAGAGTGTGTTCTTGTAGCATTAGCGCTTTGCTAAAGAGTGTGTTCCTGTAGCATTAGCGCTTTGCTAAAGAGTGTGTTCTTGTAGCATTAGTGTTTTGCTAAAGAGTGTGTTCCTGTAGCATTAGTGCTTTGCTAAAGAGTGTGTTCCTGTAGCATTTGTGCTTTGCTAAAGAGTGTGTTATTGTAGCATTAGCGCTTTGCTAAAGAGTGTTCTTGTAGCATTAGCGCTTTGCTAAAGTGTGTTCTTGTAGCATTAGCATTTTGCTAAAGAGTGTGTTCCTGTAGCATTAGCATTTTGCTAAAGAGTGTGTTCCTGTAGCATTAGCGCTTTGCTAAAGAGAGTGTTCTTGTAGCATTAGCGCTTTGCTAAAGAGTGTGTTCTTGTAGCATTAGCATTTTGCTAAAGAGTGTGTTCCTGTAGCATTAGCGCTTTGCTAAAGAGTGTGTTCCTGTAGGATTAGCGCTTTGCTAAATAGTGTTCCTGTAGCATTAGCGCTTTGCTAAAGAGTGTGTTCCTGTAGCATTAGCACTTTGCTAAAGAGTGTGTCCCTGTAGCATTTGCGCTTTGCTAAAGACTGCCTGTGTTCTTGTTGCTTTAATGCTTTGGTAGACCATATTCCATATTCATGTAGCTTTAGCATTGGTAAAGTTATAGTGGTATTCCTTGGCTGTGTCTCAAACCGCATACTTCCATGCTCCGAGCACGCATCCATGCTGGAGTGTGAGTTGAAACCGAAGTACGGTAGTACGGAGCACAGATAAAGTACCCATATGCATGCGCTGTTTGTCCAAAATTGGAAGTATACATCAATGCTTGCTCTGACCGGGAAAATTCCCATAATTCCTTTCGAGATAAAGGTGCACGCACTTGGTAATGTTACACTAGATAACTACACCCCAGTAGCCTACAGCCAGCTGTGTGATCTGGGAACTTACAAAAGCAGGATTGTCAATTTATACAGTAGCTACTCCGGTATACGGATATCGTATTGTCAATTAACATTAGATGTCATGTCACGCCAGTAGCCTACGGTACATTGACTAACGTTCGTTGCTCAGTTTTTGGGTAAGGTTACTTTAAGCAGCCAAACAAGAGCAAGACTAAACATACTGCAGACAAATCAATTTATTTGGTCATTTAAATGTGCTTTTTCAAAATAGTTTCGGTTGGAGGGAAGGAGTTGTCTACAAAACTGTTAAACAGTGGAATGATGATGTTTCTGAGACTCTCAAAGACTACAGATTGGGAGCTTTTCTCATAGAATTCCACGCTGGATGAGACTGTAGAGGCAGTGACTGGCTATATACATTTTTGTGAGGAAACTATTGTTCCATCTAAGAAAGTGAAGTGTTCTCAAACAATAAGCCCTGGATAACAAAGGAGCTTAAAACAAGGATAAATGAGAAAAAGAGCCAAAATTGTGAGTCAAAATTGATTCAGGCTGAATAGACAAGTTAAGGATGCAAAAAGAGCCTATAAGGAGAAGGTGGAAAATCTGTTTCAAGGGGGCAGCTGAGAGATGCCTGGAAAGGAATAAAGATCCTCTCAGGGATTCCTACTAAGCAGAACGTCCCGGGCCCTCAGTCTAAGGAACACTGCAGTCAGTTTGCTGAATCCCTAAACATCTTTTACAGTAGATTTGACTTGCATGACTTTAAAGCAGAAAGGGATGATGTAACATCAGAAGTATTGTTTCTAACTGAGGAGAGCAGCAACATGAATGTTAGCAGGGTGCTAAAAAGGGTGAAGTTGAACAAAGCCATCGGTCCAGACAACACGAGCAATCATGTTCTGCAATCCTGTCATAAACAACTGGCGCAGGTTTCCTGTGACCTGTTGCATTGTGAGAAAAGCATGAGGTCTGCAAGGTGTAGGAATTATATAGTAAAGTATCATTTATAGTAAAATTATAGGAATATATGTAGTCGTACCCCTAATTTCTACCTTAGAATGGGGGGGGGGGTGGGGGGGGGGGGGGGGGGCCACCAACACTGCGTGGCCCCCTTCACACTTGGGTGAGGCACGGCAGCCATTTTGGCTCCAGAACTCTCACCACACATCAACTGAGGTGCTGATGAGCTGTACTCTTAACAAGCAGCAGCCATTTTGGCTCCGCAACGCTCACCACACACCGGCTGAGCATCACTGAGCCAGTGAAACTGGGGGATGATCAGATGGCCAGACTGGGAGAGCCAGGTTGGGATTTTGGGGCAGGACTCTGAGGTTAACACCACTAATCTTTCAATAAGAGCCAGGGGGATGTGTCATGAGCAGAGCTTGTCAGCACAGAGGCTTTAGAAGTGCCCCCATATCCCTTTTTCTCCTAACACTTAAATATATGTGTGTAATTACGAGTGTAATTATCCTAATTACCCTCTAATTACCGACAATTACAAAGCACATGATTTTCAATTAAACATTCTCATGTTTTTTTTAGCAAATGCTCGAGCTTGTATATAATATAGATATAATAACCTTGTGAGAAACATATTGTGCATTCAAATTTAAGTGCTCCGACACACACTATACTAAAGATCACGTTTGAAGACATGTTTACCTCGGCCGTAAGTCGGGTGGAACGTGGAACCGCTCCGTTCTGGTTTCTAACAGAGATTTAGAGATATTTAAAGCATCAGTGGCTGTATGTGGACGAGTAGCAGACAAAAAAATGGCAGAATAAAGATGGGGGGGGTTAAATAAAAAAAGCTTTCCACAGAGAAGCCAGCAGTCAGGTTTAAATAGCACAGAAATAAGGTGTGATACAAGGCCATTGTGATTAGTGTTTTAACTGCTCCGCAAATTACCCTTTAAATTACGAATGCAGGCGCTCAGTCGTCCTCTTTCACTCTGAAATACCCTGAAGACCCTTCACAGTAAGTACTGGTACAGCTGACATTTCTAAAATAAAAGCTTTTGTGTGGAAGGAATACATTTGTACTGTCGTCCACCTCTTCTTCTGCTGCTCCACACTGCCACCTTTGGTCATCCAGCAGAACTGCAGTGGTTTAGCTGCATCTGCTGTCTTGGTTAGGGTCTGGGCTTAAAATATAATCTGTTGTGTTTGTGTTCATACTATCTGGTATAGAAAATTCTAATTTTCTGAACACCTCCCATAGCGAATGCTTCACAACTCAGCTGACATACTCGTGAACCACATATGATAACAGAAAATATACGCTGGATACGCTGTAGAACCTGTTTTATAGCATCATATTTTAACAATGCTTTTTGTCATTATAAAAAAAGAAGGCTTGTGTCTCAGATTAAATGGGCTGGTTAATTCACTGGTGCTGGACAGGTGTGTATTTACCTGGCTGCTCTGTGACGTGTGCTGTAAGGTGTTTTTATGGGAAGCTGCTTGTTTTCAGCCAAATAGGGGGGAAAAGGTGCAATCAGAGGGGTAGGTAACTGCCAGGATTACACACCTGAGCCCAAACTACTGATCTTACTTACCGCTTTACACACCTGAGCCCAAACTACTGATCTTACTTACCGCTTTACACACCTGAGCCCAAACTACTGATCTTACTTACCGCTTTACACACCTGAGCCCAAACTACTGATCTTACTTACCGCTTTACACACCTGTGTCAAAACCACTGATCACTGATCATACATAGGGAAACTGCCCCTGATCTCACTGCTCTACACAGGAAACTGCCACTGATCTCACTGCTCTACACAGGAAACAGTCACTGATCTCACTGCTTTACACAGGAAACAGTCACTGATCTCACTGCTCTACACAGGAAACAGTCACTGATCTCACTGCTTTACACAGGAAACTGTCACTGATCTCACTGCTCTACACAGGAAACTGCCACTGATCTCACTGCTCTACACAGGAAACTGCCACTGATCTCACTGCTTTACACAGGAAACAGTCACTGATCTCACTGCTCTACACAGGAAACAGTCACTGATCTCACTGCTTTACACAGGAAACAGTCACTGATCTCACTGCTTTACACAGGAAACAGTCACTGATCTCACTGCTTTACACAAGGAAATCAAGGGGGTGACAGACAGACAGATAGAGACACAAATATAGTTAAAGCTATAGCAACACATTCCACAGTACCTCACTGATAGAACACTACAGTGCTAATAAACTACTTTGATATTTAACATGATGAGAGTGGTGGAGTTTACTTACCTGTTTTGTGTGCTGTTTAAGTGAGCAGGAAACTGATTGGCTGATATCAGTGTTGATGTTTTAGTGAGCAGGAAACTGATTGGCTGGTATCAGTGTTGATGTTTTAGTGAGCAGGAAACTGATTGGCTGATATCAGTGTTGATGTTTTAGTGAGCAGGAGGCTGATTGGCTGATATTAGTGTTGATGTTTTAGTGAGCAGGAGGCTGATTGGTTGTTATCTGTCTTGATGTTTTAGTGAGCAGGAGGCTGATTGGCTGATATTAGTGTTGATGTTTTAGGGAGCAGGAGGCTGATTGGCTGGTATCAGTGTTGATGTTTCAGTGAGCAGGAGGCTTAATTGGCTGATATCAGTGTTGATGTTTTAGTGAGCAGGAAACTGATTGGCTGATATCAGTGTTGATGTTTTAGTGAGCAGGAAGCTGATTGGCTGGTATCAGTGTTGATGTTTCAGTGAGCAGGAGGCTGATTGGCTGATATCAGTGTTGATGTTTTAGTGAGCAATAGGCTGATATCAGTGTTGATGTTTTAGTGAGCAAGAGGCTGATTGGCTGATATCAGTGTTGATGTTTTAGTGAGCAAGAGGCTGATTGGCTGATATAAGTGTTGATGTTTTAGGGAGCACGAGGCTGATTGGCTGATATCAGTGTTGATGTTTTAGTGAGCAAGAGGCTGATTGGCTGATATCAGTGTTGATGTTTTAGTGAGCAGGAAGTTGATTGGCTGATATCAGTGTTGATGTTTTAGTGAGCAAGAGGCTGATTGGCTGATATCAGTGTTGATGTTTTAGTGAGCAGGAAACTGATTGGCTGATATCAGTGTTGATGTTTTAGTGAGCAGGAGGCTGATTGGCTGATATCAGTGTTGATGTTTTAGTGAGCAGGAAACTGATTGGCTGATATCAGTGTTGATGTTTTAGTGAGCAGGAGGCTGATTGACTGATATCAGTGTTGATGTTTTAGTGAGCAGGAAAGGTGGCTGCTTCAGGGTGTAAATTGCATGTGAGCAATTAGAATTCACACTGAATACTCTGCCTGGTTTCTGCAACATACCATCCAACATACCATACCGTTATGTGTCCTATTTGACTAATTGGTCTTGAACAAAGTGGTATGACTTTCCTGGTCTGCAGGAAAGTCATTACAGATTTTGTGCAACACTTGGGCACTGAATAGGTAGTGCAATGAACACCACCTTTTTTTGAACATATGCCCAAAAATGAAATGGTTACTCTTCTTGAACCCCTTTGACTACAGGCATAATCCTGGGCTCTAGGTAACCCTTGGTAACCCTTGGGAGTTTGTTTTCCAAGAGTCAGAATTACTCTCAATTAAAATTGACAAAAAGTCACCAAAAAGATGTAAAAAAATTTTGCTGGGATAAGGATACCAACTTTACAGTTATGTTTGTCAGTGGATTTCCATGGAACACACAGTACATACAGTATCGTTGTTTTGATTGAGCCTGTTTTGTGTCATGTTACAAAATAAGGAACCATTTTTGCTATAACATTGCTATCATAAAATAGTTTATAGAGATAATCATGCACACAAACATACACCCACACACAAACACACACACACGCACACATACACGCACACACACACATACACACACACACACACACACACACACGCACACACACACACAAACGCACACACACCCACACACACACACACACACACACACACACACACACACACACACCCACACACACACACACCCACACACACAAACGCACACACACACAAACACACACACACAAACGCACACACACACACACACACAAACGCACACACACCCACACAAATGCACACACACACACACACACACACACACACAAACGCGCGCACACACACCCACACACACACATTAAGATCTTCTGTGCTACAGCTGACAGTAGGAGCGAATGATCAGTCATAAAGCCTAAAACTACATCCCCCAGAGACAATTATGGTATGAAAATCACTTTCGTGATTAATTAGGACAAATCAGCAAAAATCACATCCCTGTAAAACAGAATATATTTTGCCACCATGGCAGAATGTGAAAGAAAATTATCGTTTATTTCTTTTTTTTATTGTATGGTTGACTGAGTGGATTTTTTATTTATTTCTGTTACACTATAACGCTTGCCATTTGTTAGGTGACGTATAGTCGTTAGATTTTTCAATATATTTTTGATTGAGAGCATGGGTATGAAAACAACACCAATTTATATGCATCAGAATAGCTGATTGACATGCATCAGAAAAGCTGTGTTTGAGACCCAGACTCAGAGAGACACACTGAGAGAGACACAGACTAACAGAGACACACAGAGTAACAGAGAGAGACACAGAGTAACAGAGAGAGACACAGAGTAACAGAGAGAGACACAGACTAACAGAGAGATACACAGACTAACAGAGAGAGACACAGAGTAACAGAGAGAGACACAGACTAACAGAGAGATACACAGACTAACAGAGAGAGACACAGACTAACAGAGAGAGACACAGACTAACAGAGAGAGACACAAAGTAACAGAGAGAGACACAGACTAACAGAGAGAGACACAGACTAACAGAGAGAGACACAGAGTAACAGAGAGAGACACAGAGTAACAGAGAGAGACACAGACTAACAGAGAGAGACACAGAGTAACAGAGAGAGACACAGACTAACAGAGAGAGACACAGAGTAACAGAGAGAGACACAGACTAACAGAGAGAGACACAGACTAACAGAGAGAGACACAGACTAACAGAGAGAGACACAGAGTAACAGAGAGAGACACAGACTAACAGAGAGAGACACAGACTAACAGAGAGAGACACAGACTAACAGAGAGAGACACAGACTAACAGAGAGAGACACAGAGTAAGGTGATGTGGTGATGTGGTCGCGGGATGGGGAGAAGGTAGTGATGCGGGCGGCGGAGTTCTGGACCATTTGGAGCTTATTGAGCAGTTTGGAGGGGACACCAGAGAGGATGGAGTTACAGTAATCTAGACGAGAGGTGACCAGGGCGTGGACAAGTGTGTTGGTGCTGGACTGGGACAGTGAGGGGCGGAGCATGGAAATGTAGGCGGGTCGGGTGATGGAGTTGAGATGGGGTTCAAATGAGAGAATAGTGTCCAGGATAACACCGAGGCTTTTTACATGGGAGGAGAGGGGGACTGTTGTGCTGTACGTCTGTCAGTCTGTACGTGTGTGTCTGTCGTCTGTCTGTCCGTCCGTAGTATTTCCGTTAAAACGGCACGGCAGAGTTCTACAGCATTGCACACTACGAAAGGGAGATTACACTCAGCGAGCTCCAGCAGAGATGGAAGCAGGAGATTATGATCTGATAAACAGCGCTCTGAACCTGTCAGGCCCATGACTTGAGGGTATTTTCATACATATCGGACGAACCGTTTAGAAATGATATAACTTTTTGTACGAATCCCCCCCCCCCCCCCCATTTTCGGGCATCAAAAAATATAGGACAGTTTAACATAACGTAGAATAAAGTAGTCATTTTTTATATTTGGTCACATGTCCTTTGCATGCCATTACTTCCTGATGTCTGTGACCCAAGAATATCAAACAGGCAGGCTTATAGGGCA
>CM056381.1:81513962-81533962 GCA_029718625.1 Synaphobranchus kaupii
GCAGTACCGACCATATTACTAACCCCAATACTGCAGTACTGACCATATCACTAACCCCAGTACTGCAGGGTACTGACTACATCACTCATCACTAACCCCAATAATGCAGTACTGACCACATCACTAACCCCAATAATGCAGTACTGACCACATCACTAACCCCAATAATGCAGTACTGACCACATCACTAACCCCAATACTGCAGTACTGACCATATCACTAACCCCAATAATGCAGTACTGACCACATCACTAACCCCAATAATGCAGGTACTGACCAAATCACTAATCCCAATAATGCAGTACTGACCACATCACTAACCCCAATTCTGCAGTACTGACCATATCACTAACCCCCAATACTGCAGTACTGACCATATTACTAACCCCAATAATGCAGTACTGACCATATCACTAACCCAGTAATGCAGTACTGACCATATCACTAACCCGAGTACTGCAGTACTGACTATATCACTAACCCGAGTACTGCTAGTACTGACTATATCCACTAACCCCAATACTGCAGTACTGACCATATCACTAACCCCAATACTGCAGTACTGACCATATTACTAACCCCAATACTGCAGTACTGACCATATCACTAACCCCAATAATTGCAGTACTGACCACATCACTAACCCCAATACTGCAGTACTGACCATATTACTAACCCCCAACACAGCAGTACTGACCACATCACTAACCCCAATAATGCAGTACTGACCACATCACTAACCCCAATAATGCAGTAATGACCACATCACTAACCCCAATTATGCAGTACTAACCATATCACTAACCCAGTACTGACTACATTACTAACCCCAATACTGCAGTACTGACCATATCAGTAACACCAATACTGCAGTACTGACTACATCACTAACCCCAATACTGCAGTACTGACTATATCACTAACCGCAGAACTGCAGTACTGACCATATCACATGTAACAAGGTAATGTTACTGTTGGTAAACATTCCACTGGTTGCTGTGGCAAAGTTTTGATCTGGGGTGTCCAATCTTGTCTGGAAAGGGCTGGAGAGGGTGCGGGTTCTTGTTTCAGCACTAAGACACCTGATCCTTCACTGGGCTAAAACAAAAACCCGCACCCACACCCGGCTCTTCTTGGATAAGCAGCCCTTGTTTTTCCATGCTGGATGACACAAAGCACAGGCCGTTTTAGCGGTGTGACAGAACACTGCGCATATTTGGGATAATGGACCACCACTGCAGACAGCGTTTAAACTACACCCCGCTTCCCCCAGCTACACCCTGCACTCCAAAAACCTTTACAGCAGAACAATGCAGAGGTGAGAGGTTATGGGATAGGGCATTTCTCAGGGTTTTGCATGGGGCAGGTGTGCTGACAGACAGCCAGCCTGCAGACAGACATGTTTTCAGGTGTAACTGTAAACCGGCCTATCTGCTTACCACAGAGAGCTTTTAAACAACATTAAAATGGTCTGGGGACATGGGCAATTCACCAGGAATCACACAGACACACGAGAATATGAATTAAAACTGAATATATTAAGCCAAAACAAGTAGTTTGCAAAATAACTAACATATGTATGCAACATTATTAAATTCATGCAAAGGTAAATAATCTAGGGATGAGATTTGAAGGCAGAAAACAGGTTTAAGCTCCATGTCTGATGGGAAACATTCTGTAAAGTGCTCTCAGCACCTCCGAAGATCCACAGAACTTCCGGATCTTATCTGATACAGGAAGGGCTTTTTCAGCACCATGTCTGTCTCTCTGGCAAGGCATCTGTGCTGCACCATAACTGCATTGCCAGGACAAACCGCATCGCCAGGACTACTGCGTCACTACAACCATGTCACCAGATCAGCCAATTCACCGTAAAAAACTCAGCCCAGCTGTTTCCGGAGCACCACAGACACACCCCGTCGGCCATTTAACTAAACTCACCTTCATATAAGAGCAACGTGTTTGAGTAGCTTCTTGTTGTGCCTCATCTGTGATAAGACTCATACATTACAAATGTACAAAATGAATGCTGCAGCTTCTGCTGTGGATCTGAAATACTGCACACATCCTTGCTATGGCATTACTGGACCTCCACACAAGCACCAATTAAACCAACATAAAATATCACATTTCCACAGCCCTCAATATGTCAGTGTCACTGATGTATAACTCATTAGTGTTCATATATTCATACATGAAACAGAAATAATGCCCTACAGCCAACAGAGCTCTCCAACATCTGCACCTGTGAAATATCTCATTATGGGGATCTGTACATGAAAATTATTCTTTAAGATCAATGGTGAAGCGCTTGACCCAGAGAGGCTTATTTCAGGCAATAGCCTGGTGTTTTGTGTGCGAATCAGATATTTAAAGACTGAGACGAAGAAATGCATTCAGCTGAAGAACGAAACTGTACAGCAATATATTTTACGACAATGACTTAGAGCCATTTAGCCAACCATGTATTCCATACTGTTCCAGTGTAATTTACAGCTAAATCTAGTCCCACCCCCAAATTCCCATAGAGATCCATTCAAATGCAGAGACGTTATAGTATCGCTTGTAAGAGTACCAGAAAATAATAAAGATTAAAGATTTTTCTCATTTTTCAGTGTGGGATTAAGCTAATTCACCAAACGATTAATTTTTTACAACCCTTTTTACTCATCTTTACCAGGGGTGCCAATAATAAAGGGGGGCACTGTATATATATATATATATACATATATAAAAAATGTTCATATATTTATTCAATATAAGCCAGTCACAGCATGCAAAGAATGGGATTTTTCTACACTGCTTTTTATATTAAGACTACATTAAAGGAAAAAGAAAATAAACAAGTTTAATTATATGGAGAAAAAAAAGTGTACTAATTACTGCCGTTACAATTAAACACAACATTACTGCCGTTACACTGAAACACAACATTACTGCCGTTACACTGAAACACAGCATTGCTGCCGTTACACTGAAACACAACATTACTGCCAGTTACACTGAAAACACAGCATTACTGCCGTTACACTGAAACACAACATTACTGCCATTACACTGAAAGACAACATTACTGCCGTTACACTGAAACAGCATTACTGCCGTTACACTGAAACACAACATTACTGCCATTACACTGAAACACAACATTACTGCCGTTACACTGAAACACAACATTACTTGCCATTACACTGAAAGACAACATTACTGCCGTTACACTGAAAGACAACATTACTGCCGTTACACTGAAACACAACATTACTGCCATTACACTGAAACACAGCATTACTGCCGTTAACACTGAAACACAACATTACTGCCGTTACACTGAAACAGCATTACTGCCGTTACACTGAAACACAACATTACTGCCATTACACTGAAACACAACATTACTGCCGTTACACTGAAACACAGCATTATAATGGTTACATTGAAATACATAACTGTTGTAGCACAGAGAACAAAACACTGCTGTGTTTATTTTGCTAAAGGGTGTTTAGGGGCAGATTTAGTGACAGTGCTGTGTGACTGTGTAAGACTCATTCAGACAGGGTAAAGAAAGGTTGCACGGGGCGTAATTAATCTCCCTAACATGAGGTGTCTGTGGCGGGGGACTTGTTTTCCCCTCTGTAGCTGCAAACACTACAGCTCACAGAGTAACCTATACCCCAAACACTACAGCTCACAGAGTACCTATACCCCAAACACTACAGCCCACAGTGTAACCTATACCCCAAACACTACAGCTCACCAGAGTAACCTATAACCCAAACACTACAGCTCACAGTGTAACCTATAACCCAAACACTACAGCTCACAGTGTAACCTATACCCCAAACACTACAGCTCACAGTGTAACCCATAACCCAAACACTACAGCTCACAGTGTAACCTATAACCCAAACACTACAGCTCACAGTGTAACCTATGCCCCAAACACTACAGCTCACAGAGTAACCTATACCCCAAACACTACAGCTCACAGAGTAACCTATACCCCAAACACTACAGCTCACAGTGTAACCTATACCCCAAACACTACAGCTCACAGAGTAAACCTATACCCCAAACACTACAGTTCACAGTGAAATCTATACCCCAAACACTACAGCTCTACTTAGATTGCCATTGTGTGGAGGAATTTCCAGGACTTGGGAATGGTAGATATGTAGGGTACAGAGGGATTTCCTGAGGATTAGGGTTGCCAACTTGTCAGTGTGGAGATGTCTGACATGGTGAAGGTTGCCAGAATTGATAGAAAGTAGAGCCATTAAGCCCAGGTGATGGTTGCCAGATTGGTGGTGTGTATGGGTTTTTGCCTGGGTGGTTGGTTGTGTTAGGTAAATAAGGGGCTTACCCATACAGAGGCCCAGCTGAGCCAATGTGAGCAGCAGCAGGGTGAGGCTGACCCGCCCTCTCACAGGCTCCGCCATCTCCACCATCTACCCGCTAATCTCAGCTCCGCGATCCCGCCTCCCCCTCATCCACACACCCTCATGTCTGCACGTCTGGCCTTCTCTCCTGAAAAACAGCAAAACCAGCAATCAGGACAGTTCTCCAGGGAAGGGACCAATCAGGACAGAGTTCTCCAGGGAAGGGACCAATCAGGACAGAGTTTTCCAGGGAAGGGAGCAATCAGGATTGGGCTTTGTGGGTAAAGGACCAATCAGGATTAGGCTCTACAGTTAAAAGGACCAATCAGGACTGAGTTATGCAGTTTCCTGCTAACCCATGATTTCTAGTCCCTTTCGATAAACCTTTAGTTTGGCAGTCATAACACGGATTCCTCATGAATATTTATTCATTCAATAAAAAAAGTCTAAATAAATTAATATGCCAATAAAGGCTTATTCATTGCACCAAATCCCCCCAGTTTGAGATAATCCAGACCTCCCGCTATCCCGAGAGAGAGAGAGGAGAGATGGAGCAACACAGACACAGAAAGAAAGAGGGAGAGAGAGAGAGAAAGAGAGGGGGTAATTGCTGATGGCTGGGGCAGATAGGGCAGTAGAACCTGCTCACGCCCTAAGCGCTGAGGCAGGGTGACTTTCTCAGCTTATTTACCTTTCCAGACCACACCCACAATCCCCCATCGCCCCGGCAACACACCGCACACTTGGGGCAGCACACAACCTTCCAGAGTCTCTACCTCTGTGTCTGTGCCCATCCATCTCTCCCTCATAATTAAATAAAGTGACCTCCTGCCACATTGACTGCAGAGTCACCAGCTACAGAGAGAGAGAGAGAGATTACTCAAGTTTCTTTCTTTTTTCCCTCCATCCTTCTTGGGTGTGGGGTTTTGTTGTTTGTCATTTATCTGTTGTTTGTCATTTGCTTTTGTGACACAATAATTTCAATTTGAGAGAGAGAGAGAGAGAGAGGGAGAGAGGGAGCAGGGAGAGAGAGAGAGAGAGAGAGAGAGAGGGAGGGAGAGAGGGAGCAGGGAGAGAGAGAGAGGGAGAGAGAGAGAGGGAGCAGGGAGAGAGAGAGAGAGGGAGGGAGAGAGGGGAGAGAGAGAGGGAGGGAGAGAGGGAGGGTCTACCCCCCAAACCAAACAGGGCACCGGAGAACAGAACTGCTCTTGTCAGTTGGCCCCTCCCCCTCCAGCTGCTATTAAAGTGCAGATTATTTTGACCCCTGACCCTCTCCTAACCACAGAGGTCAGAGGTCAGTCCCAAGGGGCTGTGTGTTAGTGGTGTGATAGAAACCTACACCCCCCCCAGCCCCAAAAGGGGAGCCAAATCTCAGCCCCCTTTCACACACACTACAGACAGTGTGTGAGAGAGGCAGTGTTGTGTGTGTGTAGTGTGTGAGAGAGAGGCAGGGTGTGTGTGTGTGTGTGTGTGTGTGTGTGGTGTGTGTGATGAGAGAGAGAAAGAGGCAGTGTGTGTGTGTGTGTGTGTGTGTGTGTGTGTGTGTGTGTGTGTGTGTGTGTGTGTGTGTGAGAGAGGCAGTGTGTGTGTGTGTGTGTGTGTGTGTGTGTGTGAGAGAGAGAGGCAGTGTATGTGTGTGTGTGTGTGTGTGTGTGTGTGAGAGAGAGGCGTGTGTGTGTGTGTGTGTGTGTGTGTGAGAGAGAGAGAGGCAGGTGTGTGTGTGTGTGTGAGAGAGGCAGTGTGTGTGTGTGTGTGTGTGTGTGAGAGAGGCAGTGTGTGTGTGTGTGTGTGTGTGTGTGTGTGTGTGTGTGTGTGTGTGAGAGAGGCAGTGTGTGAGAGAGGCAGTGTGTGTGTGTGTGTGTGTGTGTATGTGTGTGTGTGTGAGAGAGAGAGGCAGTGTGTGTGTGTGTGTGTTGTGTGTGTGTGTGAGAGAGAGAGGGCAGTGTGTGTGTGTGTGTGTGTGTGTGAGAGGCAGTGTGTGTGTGTGTGTGTGAGAGAGAGAGAGGCAGTGTGTGTGTGTGTGTGTGTGTGAGAGAGAGAGGCAGTGTGTGTGTGTGTGTGTGTGATGTGTGTGCGTGTGTGTGTGAGAGAGGCAGTGCGTGTGTGTGTGTGTGTGTGTGTGTGTGTGTGTGTGTGTGTGAGAGAGAGAGAGGCAGTGTGTGTGTGTGTGAGAGAGAGAGAGGCAGTGTGTGTGTGTGTGTGTGTGTGTGTGTGTGTGTGTGAGAGAGAGAGGCTGTGTGTGTGTGTGTGTGTGTGTGTGTGAGAGAGGCAGTGCGTGTGTGTGTGTGTGTGTGTGTGTGTGAGAGAGAGGCAGTGTGTGTGTGTGAGAGAGAGGCAGTGTGTGTGTGTGTGTGTGTGTGTGTGTGAGAGAGAGGCAGTGTGTGTGTGTGTGTGTGTGTGTGTGTGTGTGTGTGAGAGAGGCAGGTGTGTGTGTGTGTGTGTGTGTGTGAGAGATGGCAGTGTGTGTGTGTGTGAGAGAGAGAGAGGCAGTGTGTGTGTGTGTGTGTGTGTGTGTGTGTGTGTGAGAGAGAGGCAGTGTGTGTGTGTGTGTGTGTGTGTGTGTGTGTGGCATTGTGTGTGTGTGTGTGTGTGTGTGTGTGTGTGAGAGAGAGGCAGTGTGTGTGTGTGTGTGTGTGTGTGTGTGTGTGTGAGAGAGAGAGGCAGTGTGTGTGTGTGTGTGTGTGTGTGTGAGAGAGAGAGGCAGTGTGTGTGTGTGTGTGTGTGTGTGAGAGAGGCAGTGTGTGTGTGTGTGTTGTGTGTGTGTGAGAGAGAGAGGCAGTGTGTGTGTGTGTGTGTGTGTGTGTGTGGTGAGAGAGGCAGTGTGTGTGTGTGTGTGTGTGTGTGTGAGAGAGGCAGTGTGTGTGTGTGTGTGTGTGTGTGTGTGAGAGAGGCAGTGTGTGTGTGTGTGTGTGTGTGTGGCAGTGTGTTAACACGCTTTGTTGGGGCTCACGGATCGCTGAGCACAGGTCTCCCCTCATTATGAGCCGGGGGAGGGGGGGGGCTTCGCTATCATGGCAGAGGCACAATAATCAGCCCTAGCCCTCCACCACTTCCTGTGGAGCCCAGCGCACACACTGTTGGGACGGCAGCAGTGATTGGTTAATCAGCCCACGCACTGTTGGGATGCCAGCAGTGATTGGTTAATCCAGCCCGCACACCGTTGGGACGGCAGCAGTGATTGGTTATACCAGCCCACACACTGTTGGGACGGCAGCAGTGATTGGTGAATCCAGCCCACACACTGTTGGGAGAGCAGCAGTGATTGGTGAATCCAGCCCACACACTGTTGGGACGGCAGCAGTGATTGGTTAATCCAGCCCACACACTGTTGGGACGGCAGCAGTGATTGGTGAATCCAGTCACTTTGCACTGCTGTGGGGGGAACTCAAGACAGAGTGTGTGTAAGCCAGGCTTCAGGCTTCAATCACAATCATCTATAGAATCTTTTCTACTGGGTTCCTGCTTGCACTCCCACCACACCTCCGGACCCAGGAAGATTAGGCAGAAGGAGGACATGACGGGGAAAAAAACATAGATCGGGCTCTTTATTTTTTGCAAAGCTGCTTCAGTTTTTTTCCCCCGGCACTGAGTGGTCTAGTTCAGCCCAGTTCAGCCCAGTTCAGCTAAACACATATAAATCTTTTGATCGACCGTTTCGTTTAGTTCACCACTCGTTCCTTATAATACGGAATCACTCTGTATAGCAGAATATATAATGTAGCCTTACATCTAGAATTAATAGCCTACGTTTCACATGAAATGTGTGTGTGTGTGTCACTGCTCTATGTGTGTGTGTGTGTCACTGCTGTGTGTGTGTGTCACTGCTCTATGTGTGTGTGTGTGTCACTGCTGTGTGTGTGTGTCACTGCTCTATGTGTGTGTATGTGTGTGTGTCACTGCTCTGTGTGTGTGTGTGTGTGTGTCACTGCTCTGTGTATGTGTGTCACTGCTCTATGTGTGTGTGTGTGTGTGTGTGTGTGTGTGTGTGTGTCACTTCTCTGAGTGTGTGTGTGTGTGTATCACTGGTTCCTGCGGTGGAAAAGGGGCTTATCTCTCTGTCTTCCTCATTCTCTCACACACACACACACACACACACACACACACACACACACACACACACACACACACACACACACACACACACACACACACAGATATGTTCATCGGGTGATACATTTTTAGTCATTTGTAAGTGTCTCTCGTACACACAGCCCCAGCAGGGTGTTTCGCCATTAGACCCTCTGCACAGAGGGGAAGGGCCAAGCAGGCGAGGGTAGATGATTGACAGCCCGGAAGAGTTCCTTGATCTCTGATCTCTGACCTATGACCTCTGACCCCTGGTTCTATTCAAACCAAAAGTTTACATATTTTTCAAATATCATCACAATTTACCAACAGAAAAGCACCGACTGAAAAATGAATACTTCATTGATTAAAAACAAATGCACTCATTTTTAGAGATTAATATTTAATATTTAATAGGAGGCTGTGAGGGAGTGTGTGACACTGATGGGCTCATCCACAGATCGCACACGCACGCACGCACGCACGCACGCACGCACGCACGCACGCACGCACGCACGCAGGGGAATCGGTGTTTTTCCAGTAAACTGGTTGGTTTACATCTGACAGCAACGCTGTTGCCTACCTGCTGCCTACAAACAGGAGAAACAAATTACAGCTCAGGGGCCACAATTACAGCTCAGGGGACACAGAATTACAACAGGGGTCCCAATTACAGCCGGAGGCCCCAAATGGAGCCCGGGGCCCAATTTCAGCCCAGCAGAAGGAAGGCTGTTAAAACCCTCACTGAGAGACATGTTTAACAAGCCTGATTTGTAAAGGTTACAGAGCTTTAATATGGATTTAATATATTCCCTGCAATAATCCTGGTGTGCTAGTGGAAGTGAAGTGGGATTATTCGCTAATGAAATGTGAAAATATCCTTTCTATTTAGCATTAGCACAGCGCCGCTTCCCTGGCACTCAGAAATAAAGAATATGACATTAATATTTCCGCATAAATCCACATAAACAGGGCAAACCCTCTTACACAAGCACCTCTTCGTGCTGGAACCTGTCAATCAACAGCGTCAGAAATGCACACACCTCACAGGATTAGATATGAAACATACTGCAAAGGACATTATTGAACTGCAGACATTATTGGGAACAATACTTCAAAAAACTTTTTTACAACATAAGCTTAAGAATGTTCAAACTTAAGTCAATAATTTCATTGAATATTGGCTGAAATATCCCTTTTTGAACAGATGCAATTTGGGGTTAATCGACAGTGTTTTAACTCTATGTTTCTCATGGTTTATTCAAAATAAAAATACCAGAATCACATCTTCCTGCAAACCAGGGTCCTGTTCTCATTTCTGCCTGACCTCTGAGCTTGCTTCTAGATGGAAGTAAATCAGCCCTGTTTAATGCCTTGAGTCACACACACACACACACACACACACACACACACACACACACACCACACACACACACACACACACACACACACACACACACACACACACACACACACACACACACACACACACACACACACACACACACACACACACACACACACACACACACACACACACGCTGAGATTACTGCGCCCCCGCTGAGATTACTCGCGCCCCACTGAGATTACTGCGCCCCGCTGAGATTACTGCGCCCCGCTGAGATTACTGCGCCCCGCTGAGATTACTGCGCCCCGCTGAGATTACTGCGCCCCGCTGAGATTACTGCGCCCCGCTGAGATTACTGCGCCCCGCTGAGATTACTGCGCCCCGCTGAGATTACTGCGCCCCGCTGAGATTACTGCGCCCCGCTGAGATTACTGCGCCCCGCTGAGATTACTGCGCCCCGCTGAGATTACTGCGCCCCGCTGAGATTACTGCGCCCCGCTGAGATTACTGCGCCCCGCTGAGATTACTGCACCCCGCTGAGATTACTGCACCATGCTGAGATTACTGCACCCCGCTGAGATTTCTGCGCCCCACTGAGATTACTGCGCCCCGCTGAGATTACTGCACCATGCTGAGATTACTGCGCCCCGCTGAGATTACTGCGCCCCGCTGAGATTACTGCGCCCCGCTGAGATTACTGCGCCCCACTGAGATACTGCGCCCCACTGAGATTACTGCGCCCCACTGAGATTACTGCGCCCCACTGAGATTACTGCGCCCCACTGAGATTACTGCGCCCCACTGAGATTACCTGCGCCCCACTGAGATTACTGCGCCCCACTGAGATTACTGCGCCCCACTGAGATTACTGCGCCCCACTGAGATTACTGCGCCCCACTGAGATTACTGCGCCCCACTGAGATTACTGCGCCCCACTGAGATTACTGCAGCCCCACTGAGATTACTGCACCCCACTGAGATTACTGCGCCCCACTGAGATTACTGCGCCCCACTGAGATTACTGCGCCCCACTGAGATTACTGCGCCCCACTGAGATTACTGCGCCCCACTGAGATTACTGCGCCCCACTGAGATTACTGCGCCCCACTGAGATTACTGCGCCACGCTGTGAGATTACTGCACCACGCTGTGAGATTACTGCACCACGCTGTGAGATTACTGCCACCACGCTGTGAGATTACCTGCACCACGCTGTGAGATTACCGCACCACGCTGTGAGATTACCGCACCACGCTGTGAGATTACCGCACCACGCTGAGAGATTACTGCACCACGCTGTGAGATTACTGCACCACGCTGAGAGATTACTGCACCACGCTGAGAGATTACAGCACCACGCTGTGAGATTACTGCACACCACGCTGTGAGATTACTGCACCACACTGTGAGATTACTGCACCATGCTGTGAGATTACCGTACATACAGTCAAACGTGTATATATACAGTATATACAGTCAAGCATGTATATATATATATACAGTACAGTCAAGCATGTATATATACAGTACATAGTCAAGCATGTATATATACAGTACATAGTCAAGCGTGTATAGTACATACAGTCATGTGAAAAAGTAAGTTCTGACACATCTGGACACAAGTTTATTTAATTTCAACCATATTGATTGATTAAGGTAAACTAATTCAACAAATGATGCTAAAAAAGTAGACTTTGGAATCACTTAAGCAATTGAAATCAACATAAATGCAAATTCCTCATGAGGAAAAAGTAAGTACACCCCTACCTTTACTATCAAAGATGTTGATTAAAGTTGATGTTTGGAGCACAAAACAGGTGCAAATGATTGGCCAATTATTAGATATTAATTTGGAAGTTTGGAAGACTCTTGATATCTTATTTTCAGATACTCTAACAAGCGATACTATAACATCTCTGCATTTGAATGGATCTCTATGGGAATTGGGGGGGGTGGGACTAGATTTAGCTGTAAATTACACTGGAACAGTATGGAAACACATGGTTGGCTAAATGGCTCTAAGTCATCAAGGGTCTGACGTATCAAACAAGCCTTAAACCATCACTCTGCTGCCAGAGGCTCTCCAGGAACAGGGTTGGGGACCCCAGCAGACCCTGCGGCTCTCCAGGACCAGGGGCTAATGATCCTTGGCTAAACCAATCTGTAAATGTCAATCTTATGACTATGAATGAGCTTCACTATGAAAGCAGGCCAGTCAGTTCTGGGGAATCATACCACTGGGAATTCAAACGAGGGCAGAGATTTATTTATTTATTTATTTTACTTGTGTCATTATGTAGCAGAATTGTATCGACTACTTTAACTGTGTTGAGTGATGTAGTCAGACAGACATGTACAGCCATTTCTCAGATGCCGTTATTCCCACTCAGGTAAAAAGGACATTCTGTCACAAGGCTGCCACCCATACCCAGTCACTGTCCTGCTGCAATGCCTGATGGGACACAGAGTTCTTTAAGAGGATGAGCGTTCTGTTTGAACAAAAAATTAGGCATGTACAGCAACTTGCTTCAGTCTAAAAGGGTCATTCAGCATCAGTTTGATTGATTTTCAATTTCAGAAATTTCTGCAATTTCTCATTTAAAAGTCGACATGTAACTTCATTGGCCGTTTGGGGGTTCAGGCCTAGTTTTTGCCCAATTCTCCTTCCGTTTCTCATGTACAGGTCTCTGTAAAAAGTGCTATGCAAAATAAATTTAATTGAATTGAATGCTGTCTAAGATAAAGAACAGGTACAATGCTCATTTAAAGTTCTTGTCCTGTACGTCATAGGGGGAGATGATAAGAATTACTTGCTGCAAGACATCGTTATTATGAGAAACTTGCTTTGAACAGACAGCAGACTCAAAGAAAAACAAGCTGCACAAAACTAATGCTAATGCTAAAACACGCTAAATAACAGGTCTCTTCTTCATTTATTTATTTTTGGAGAGAGGCAAAACCCTTCTAAGGAGATTTTCAATTTAAACACACAAATGGGCTGAATTGGTACAAGAAGCATAATCGTCACTGTGCGTTAAAAAAAGCTGAGCTACAGAAAAGGACTAATGGCAGGGACTGCACACAGGCTGCTCCCAATCATGATGGAATTTAGTTATCAGACCCCGTTTGCAGTAATTATCTGCAAGTCTTATGTGAGTTTTACGGCAGGTCTCCACAGAGATCATTCTGCGGGACAACGCTCAGACTAGCCACAATGAGTCACCTGATCACATGAAGGCACTGTGCCGAATAAAATAAATACATTTTATGTGGATAATTTTTTACACATAATAATTGTGCACTGACATAGGAAATGCTGGAAACCTGGTAACTGATCCCTTAAGACAGCACACAGACACACCGCACGCACGCACACACACCACCACACACACGCGCGCGCTTTAAGGCGCGCGCTTTAAGATGCACACACACACACACACACACACACACACGCGCACGCGGGGCGCACACACATATGGAGACCCATCAATTGTCAAAAATAACGAACACATGCGCAGCAACGTGTGTGTGCCTGCGTGATTAACTTGGTAAATTTTGGTACGCGTGCGTGTGCGTGTGTGCGTTGTTACGTGCGCATTGTATTTCATGCGTGACAAGATGATGCGTACTGCACTCAAAGCGGTGTACACGTTCGTCTGTCACTGTTAGGCCTGGTACATACTCTACGCAAGTAACATGAACGGCCAACGCAGATTCGGGACATACGCGAGGTCTTTGCTTACATACTATACGCACGTTTAACCGGCTTCTTTTCGCCCTGTCCGCTAGTTGGCAGCCTAGGCTAATCTGGTTGGAGCGAGTAACCTTAAACCGGAAATTATTACTTCTTTGTGTGTAGTCTGCAATTCTGCAGTTATTGAACAGTATTTACATTTAGCTCCTCTAACGGAAACGCGTGGAATTGCACCACACGTTTGCGTCGCGTTACAAAATTTGGACTGCAACATTTTGCTACGCAAGAACGCGAGAAACGCCCCCTGCGTTGCTTGGAAGTCTTGGAAAAATCACGGAAAACTCATTGAAAAGCCTTTGAATTGTATTGCTAAAAATGTGTATGAACCCTGTAAAAACACACATCCTTGGTTCGGGTGACTGTAATATACATTTTTTGGAAGAAAAAAAAAAATAATAATAATTTAAAACACACGGCCCAACTCGCATATTAGTAGGACAATGTCAGTCACCAGAACCAGGGACGTCAATGCGTCTAACATCTTTAAAATGGAGTTTGAAGTTACAATGGGTTTACATAGGAAGGGGGGCGTGTCTGATAAAATGTATATACATAGGTTCAAAGTGGTTAAAGACTAATCCAGCTACTTCTCTGCTTTCTTGCAGTTACACTACAATGAAGGCTAGCGGGCTTATAGCTTTTTTTACCAAGTTAATCACGCAGGCACACACACGTTGCTGCGCATGTGTTCGTTATTTTTGACATTGATGGGTCTCCATACACACACATGCGCGCACACACACGCACGCACGTACGCACACACACACACACACGCGCACACACGCACACAACGCGCACACACGCGCACACACACACGCACACACACACACGCACACACGCGCACACACACACACGCGCACACACGTGCACACACGTGCACACACGCGCACACACGCGCACACACACACGCGCACACACACGCGCACACACGCGCACACACACACACACACACACGCGCGCGCACACACACGCGCACACACACACACACGCGCGCACACACGGCGCCGCGCGCACACACACACACCCACACACACACACACACACACGCGCACAGACACATGCACACGCACGCACACACACATGCACACACACGCACGCAGGCACACACACGCACGCAACGCACACGCACACGAGCCATTAATTATTTGGTCGGAAGGCTGGCAAGCAGACAGAGGAAAAGGTGTGTGTGCATATGTACGTGCACACGGGCACACACTTATCCACCCAGTTCTTTACAGCAGTTCTCTATTTTTCCCCATTAAAACATTTCCCCCCAATTCCAGTTTTAAGGGTATACATGCAGATCAATAAAACCTTTTTAAGTTCACCAAAGACAAAAACAAACACAATATATGTGTTAAGACTTGTCGTGCTCCTCAGTGCTCCTCAGTGCTCCTCAGTGCTCCTCAGTGCTCCTCAGTGCTCCTCAGTGCTCCTCAGTGCTCCTCAGTGCTCCTCAGTGCTCCTCAGAGCTCCTCAGAGCTCCTCAGAGCTCCTCAGAGCTCCTCAGAGCTCCTCAGTGCTCCTCAGTGCTCCTCAGTGCCATGTAGAAGGCTGAGTAAAATGGGGTTGCTTGGTTGGATGGATAAAAGCCTGAACATGCTGGTCTATGCACAGCCACCGTTTACTGAAAAAACACTCATTCCCAATATATGCACATAAAAGTATGAGATTATTTACAAATGGGTTTGTAAATGCGTGTTGTGGTATGTGCGCACATTGCGTGTATGTGCATGTATCTGTGTACACTTGCGTGTGTGTGTGTGTGTGTGTGCTAATGGAAAGTGCCTCAGTCTGAGTGTGCTCTATGCAGCAGGGTGAACCAGCACTCCTAAACAAGAACTACTCTCCATTACTGCTGCCATTGATTTTACACTTCTACAGTCATTCAGCTGGAACTGCAGGGAAACCACACGCACGCACACGCACGCACGCACACATGCACACACACACCTTTTCCTCTGTCTGCCTGCCAGCTTCCGACCAAATAATTAATCTAATTTGGTCTGAGACAAAACATTTCCACAACCGTAAGAAATCTGGGGATCATACAAAACATGTTATATGCAAACATTATAATGCAATATTATCAGCTCAGAGTATGCTGCCAAGAGATGTATTAAATAAATACATTTTAAAGTTTTTGCTAAGATTTTGAAAGTGGCAGTGTAAGAGATGACCACGTTAAAATGAACGTCTGGCCCTGTGCCTTGCGTGAGAGCGCGCTGAAGCAGGCTTCTGCATTGTGAGGACCACAATGGTACCACAGGTGGGACCACAAACAGGACCACAGGTGGGAATGAAAAGAAACTTTCCCTCCTGACCTGCAGGTAAACAACAGCTGCAGTCCAACAGAGAATAGCGCTAAACACAGGCCTGAGCCTAAACTCTCCCTCCTGACCTGCAGGTAAACAACAGCTACAGTCCACCAGAGAATAGCGCTAAACACAGGCCTGAGCCTAAACTCTCCCTCCTGACCTGCAGGTAAACAACAGCTACAGTCCCACCAGAGAATAGCGCTAAACACAGGCCTGAGCCTAAACTCTCCCTCCTGACCTGCAGGTAAACAAACAGCTACAGTCCAACAGAGAATAGCGCTAAACACAGACTCAAGCATAAAACTTACTGCTAAAGAGTGTCAAAGGGGGGACTGAGGGAACAAGGCAGGCCTGAACTTAAAGCGTGCAAATTCTCTCAAACCCCTCACACGTCACCTTCAAGGTTGAACTCAAAATAAATTATACATATTTAAATCAGAAACAAGCACAAATTATAACCCAACTTATTGCACAAGTTTCTCAATAAACACGCCCTGAAGTACCGATTAAGATTTAAATCCGTTCACGGATATCAACTAAAACTTGGGGAGCCGCCATTTGAAGTCTTAATGAACCGGCCGCGTAATTTTTTACCAGGGAAAATGTACGGCGATGGCATTTAAGCGTGGGCCTATGGTAGGGGTCGTGGCGTGTGCCTGTTATCGCACAGAAAATCCTGATCCGCAGGGAGAATGGCACGGATTGCGTGTTTTCACGGAAAAGCAGAAGAAAATGCGTGGGGATGCAGGCTGATGCGTCTGTCTCCTCGGCCCCCGTCCGACCTCCTCCTTTACCGCGTCTCCCACAGACACCAGCACACAGGGGACGGAGCTCAAGTCCTCGCTATTGAACTGGGGCGACTTTGATATGCTAATCTCTGCCTACAGACAGTAGGAATTCACACTCGCATTAATTTACACAGTTTGTGTGGAGCGATGTGAAATAGCACCTCTTTCTCAGCGGGTAGAACAAAAGCACTGAATCACACTGACGCCAAGGAACTAAACAACCCAACATTTGTTCAGCCGGATTCCACTCAGAGCTCACTGCTCGCACATTAGGAGACCACTTCACATTCCCACTCACTCACACTCACACACACACACACACACACACACACACAAAACCACCAGTATGTTACCTAATATGTTTAAAGTGGCCCTACCTTCAAGGTAAACTTCAATATAGGGCAATATAGGCTACAACCTATATAACCTTTCTTCACAGGGAAAAACAGAGCAAGATTTTCTTTTTTCTTTTTCAACGTGTAAAATAGGTTCACATCTAACATCTACAGTTTTGGGTAGATATAAAATGTCCATTTAATATACAATACATAGGCCTTAATAACAGGAGAAATAGTATGAAGCGATGATACAGAAAGCGTAGTATAATTCTCTAAAGGGGGTTTTGCAGAAAAATACATTTTGATTTAGGGAGCCCACTACACTGTTGAACAGCATAAATAAAGATTATTTAGTTTTCTGGCCAAAATGTCTAAATGAAATGTATTCAACAGACAAAGGGGTGGTTTTGTGCAGAGCGCACTGAAAAGCACAGCCTATAGGAGTTCCGAGACCCATAAGCTCAAAACCGATCAAGTCCGAATTTGTGACTGTGGCGGCCGCGCGGCTCCATCGCGAGCCACCGGTAACGCATGCGCACATGCCTGTTCTCACGGTTTAGCATGTGCTTGGCAGGAAGGCTCGGTATGTGTTAATAATATATGCGCAGTTAAATGATCTAATTTTGCTTCTACTGCTGCACAGCGGATAACAGGACACTCCATCTCAACTAGCTGTTGCTTTTTCCCTTTTCTCCGAAGACTAACCCCCCCCTCCCAAACAACAACAAAATAGTTTTCCTTTTTTAGTTGATATCTGCAATATAAAGACAGTATTTTCGTTGTTTGTTGATGAATACATTTATTAGAGGCAAACAAATTTTTTTTGTGTTCCAAGCCCTGTCCACAGACAGCGGAGTTGATTTATTATTATAATTTTTTTTGTTACACATCCAGACACGCAAACACACGGGCATCAGAAACACAGACCTCTTCTGCTTCCCAATATAAGAACAATTACAGCTAACACCTTTTTCACACACACACACACACACACACACACACACACACACACACACACACACACACACACACACACACACACACACACACACACACACACACACACACACACACACACACAACCTTCCAGCACATTATTAATTTTAAAGAGCCAACGATTATTTCCCAGAACCAGCTCGACTACTTCTTCAAAGACATAAATTCCCAGTGAAGCTCCGTTCCTGGTTAGTACGAAAGCTCCCAGATCATTCTAATGGTTTTCCATTCACCGGGAAAACCGTAAGAAAGACCCAGCAACAGCCGCGCCACCAAATCACCCTACATCTGGCTGTGCCTTCATTAACCATAATCCCCCTACAATTAGCCACTGTATAATTTATAATTACTCTCAACATATGTTATTGCTTTTAAAGTACAATTACAGCTAACACCTTTTTCATTGTTTGCATAATTTCTTGACAGGATTTGTAAAATGAGTAGGCTATCCAACAGGCGAGTCTTTCACAGCAAACTCAAAACTGTTTGATACACATTGCGAGAATCTAGATTGATGGGCCATAGTACTCAAAGTAGCTACATTGATAAAAAAAAAAAGAATAATAAAAATAAATTATAAAGCAAGTCTTATTTGCCGTAGCCCATTGAGCTATACTTTCCGTTAAGCGCCGTAGGAGATTGAAAACACCTCGCTGGAATAAATGTGGATAAAACACCGAGTAGTGTTCATGACATAGGCTACGGCACAGACGCTGAAAGCGAGGACGTGTCGTCCATAAAAGGAGACCTACCGTTTCGTAGTCTAAACCTGTGCGGTGATTTTTTTTTCGTTGTTGGTCGCTGGGTTCAGTCAGGCAGCGAACAGAAGAGGGAAACGGACAGAACTGCGGCAAGACCCCCTCCGCCACTCGGATCCACGGCAGTCAACAGCACAAAGGCGGGCGCTGCGGCGGAGAGACATGCTCCGCTTCTCCGGGTCGCACCGAGCCCGTCAGGTAGCTGCGCCTTCTCTGGTGCCTCGCATTCCCGCAGACCGATCAACATGCCCCATGGCAGGGCGCCACTTAGCCGGAAGGTGATGAAGGGTTTCTCTGTTCGTCGTTTCCTCCTCCTCCTGCTCACTCTCCTCTACCAGAGGGTGTCGAAAGAAACGGGGGGGGATCAGTAACAGGCTTAAATGTGAAACGCGTCTCCAACGCAGATCTCAACTCAGGTCTCGCCGGCAAACAACAGCGCGGCCTCCTGCATGACTTTTCACTTTTGTACAGGCGCTTCGCCCGCGGAGGAGATTGTCATTCACAGCGTCGCGGACACACCGGCTCCCGTTGAGTAACGCCAGCGCAGTGGGGGGGACTAGTACAACCTGCCGTCCGTGAGCGCTGGCTGCAAAACCCGGTTTGGATCACACCTGCCGGCGCACTGGAATGGCCTTCCCCACTCCTGCACAACTAATCCAGCCGTCATTAACGTGCCATCACGTACAGCAACTTTGTATCCCCACTTCCCCATAGCCCCAATCGTCTAAAACACGATTACGCAAAATGTTTTTATTTTATTTTATTTTATTCTTTGTTTGTTGGTTGTATTTTATTAAAGAGCCAGTCCCGTCCGGCTGATGCTGAGTCAGTCCGGGCTTTAGGATCCAGCTTTTCTGCCCCTCAGCCCAGACAGACTGTCCAATGACTGAGTTCCAAGAAAAGAGGGGGAATCGAGAACCCCTTTCTCTCCAGCTGTACTTAATAAAAACAGCGAGAGGAAAAGGCAAGCCATCGCGGATGATTCGTGGCGTCGGTTACCCCATCGCACACACATCGTTCATCATCGCTCATTCCGAGCAGAAACGGTGATATTTATCATCACACATTCCAGGCACACGCGCTTCGTATACTCTTCTATATTCAGAGTCCGAAGTGACTGAACCTGGAGGTACGAGTCCGCATAATCACAGGCCGTCACACCCTATTCCCGTTTCCAATTTCAGGGCTGAACATTTTCTCGTTTATTTGTATGCTTTCTAAAACGTCACCCAAAAAATATTAAAAATATATATACATA